>SJYX01001660.1:993983-1053862 GCA_006410675.1 Oreotragus oreotragus | reverse complement strand
GACTCTTTGCGACCCCATGGACTGCAGGACACCAGGCTTCCCTGTCCATTACCAACTCCTGGAGCTTGCTCAAACTCATGTCCATTGAGTCAGTGATGCCATCCAACCATCTCATCCTCTATTATCCCCTTCTTTTCCTGTTACTTTTTGCTTGCTTGTGATAATTAACATTTTTGAGAAACTTTTTTAAAAAAGATTTATGGACTCAATTTTTTGGCTGCACGGGTTCTTTGTGGCTACCCTCTAGCTGTGAGGCATAGGCTTCCCACCGTGATGGCTTCTCCTGTGGTGGAGCATAGGCTCTAAGGTGCATGGTTCGGTACTTGCAGCTCAAGGGCTCAGTAGTTGCACCTCGTGGGCTCCAGAGCTCTGGCTCAGTAGTTGCGGCACACGTGCTTAGCTGCTTTGCGGCATGTGGGATCTTCCTGGACCAGGGATGAACTGGTGTCCCTTGCATTGCCAGGCAGATTCCTAACCACTGGACCACCAGAGAAGCCTGATTAACTTCTTTATTATAAAACTTTCTTCAAATGATTCTGTAAACTATCTTTTTAAATTCTGTAGATAAAGAATGCCTAACATTTTACTCTTAGGTAATCACATTTCCTCATTCTTTAATCAACTTTGCACTAGAAGGAAACATCCCAAAAATGATGCCCAGAGTTCTCAGCTCTTTGTTTCACAATCACAAGCAAATGAGTTGAAGAAGCCTATGATCTAATGAAGTTTTTAAGGCTAGAATCTTAATTGCGGCTCTAACGGATGCTGAGTTTCCAGATTAAGCTCTCCTGAAAAAAACAATTTCATTATTTAGGTTATTTCTGTTTCTTTATGCTTATTTCTGCTTTGGTATTTAGAGGCTTCAGTATTTCATTGTGGTGGGAGCTGGGTAAAGTGAGAAGGTAAAGTCAAGCTGTAAAGCAGACCAAGCACAATAAAAATTCTAGACACCAAAACTCAGGTTTGGACACAAAAGCCCAGGTGATAATATTTCATGTGTCTGTAACATAGGATCGAGAGAAGTTAGTTCTGTCCACAAGTCTATGGGGAGACAACTGGAAGCTCACGCTTGGATCTCTCCTGGACCTGCCCTATGCGCCTTTTAACTTTGCTGATTTTAATGTGTATCCTTTCACTGTAATAAACTGTAACCGTGAGTATAAGAGCTTTAGTGAATTCTGTGACTCCTAGCAAATTATTAAACCTAAAGGTGAATCACAACAAACTGTAGGAAATTCCTCAAGAGATTGGACTATCAGACCACCTTACCTGCCTTCTGAGAAACTTGTATGCAGGTCAACAAGCAACACTTAGAACCAGACATGGGAACAATGGACTGGTTCAAAACTGGGAAAGGAGTACATCAAGGCTGTATATTGTCACCCAGCTTATTTAACTTATATGCAGAGTGCATCATGCAAATGGAGAAGGAAATGGCAACTCACTCCAGTGTTCTTGCCTGGAGAATCCCAGGGACCGGGGAGCCTGGTAGGCTGCAGTCTATGGGGTCGCACAGAGCTGGACACGACTGAAGTGACTTAGCAGCACCAGCAGCAGCATGCAAAATGCCAGGCTGGATGAAGCAGAAGCTGGAATCAAGATTACTGGAAGAAATAACAACCTCAGATATGCAGATGATACCACCCTAATGGCAGAAAGTGAAGAGGAACTAAAGAGCCTCTTGATGAAGATGAAAGAGGAGAGTAAAAAGGCTGACTTAAGACTCAACACTGAAAAAATTAAGATCAGGGCATCCAGTCCTATCACTTAATGGCAAATAGATGGGGAAAAGATGGAAACAGTGACAGACTTTATTTTCAGGCTCCAAAATCACTGCAGATGGTGACTGCAACCATGAAATTAAAAGACGTTTGCTCCTTAGAAGAAAAGCTATGACAAACCTAGACACTGTATTAAAAACCAAAGATAACACCCTGCTGACAAAGGTCTATATAGTCAAGGCTATGGTTTTTTCAGTACTCATGTATGAATGTGAGGGTTGGGCGATAAAGAAGGCTGACTGTTGAAGAACTGATGCTTTTGAACAGTAATTCTGGAGAGGACTCTTGAGAGTCCCTTGGACAACGAGATCAGTCCTAAAGGAAATCAACCTGGATATTCATTGGAAGGACTGATGCTGAAACTGAAGCTCCAATACTTTGGCCACCTGATGTGAAAAACCAACTCATTGGAAAAGACTTTGATGCTGGGAAAAATTGAGGGCAGGAGGAGAAGGGGAGGACAGAAGATGAGATGGTTGGATGGCATCACTGACTTAATGGACATGAGTGTGAACAAACTCTGGGAGTTGGTGATGGACAGGGAAAGCTGGTGTGCTGCAGTCCATGGGGTCACAAAGAGGCATAACTGAACAACGAAAGGTAATCTTGGGGACCCTAGAACTTGCAGTTAATGTCAGAAGTGAGAACAATCTTAGAGGCCCTCAAACAAAGCAATACCATTGTGAGGATTAATTAAGATAATTAAGTCTATAGTGAAATTGTCTGGTAATATAGCACCTCTCACTCCATTAGATAGAGTTGGAATGTTTGACAGAAGAATGTAATAATTTAATTTATTTAGCTCTAAAAGTATAACCAAGCATTTTCAAGATGAAATTCTGAAATTTTAAAGGACAAAGTCTTGATTTTACTACAACTAATCTCAGTTGTGGAAAAGAAATGGCAAAAAAGAAGACGACCTGTGCATCAGTCAATAAAACTCATTTCTTTAATCAATCCTATCAAAGGTCCTTTTGGCCTTGAAGTGGTCATCACTATTTCTGGCTATAGTATAGCGTGCTCCTTATTAACTTCATTTAACTCTGCCCACAGCTTCCTAAATTATACCTTTGTTCTCCACACTCACCCTATTTCAGTGGTCATTATTTTCTAGCTGGACTAGATTGATACAGTGATTGGCACTGTCACATATGATCACAGAATCTTCTCAACACCAGGTTATAACTATAAATTGATTAAAGTTGACACTTAAAATACATTTGTCATTCTTAGATTTTGGACGTAATGATATTCCTCCTGGTTTGAACCTGTAAAAAGAAACATGCCTTATTATTGGACACTTGATGGCTCTCTCGTTTCTGGTTCATGGAGCAACAATGTCTAGTTATACCACATCTTAGTTACACCACTCTGTGGTCCTAGTAATGGGAACTTAATAAACCCTCCAAGATGCCCTGTGACCCAATAAACTTCTGCTTCATACCTCTTTTTTGAGTCACCTGTCTCTGTGTCTCAAATTTCCACAGAGAGCAGCAGGTTAACCAATATAAGGCAGTGGTATAAATAATAGTTCTGATTTCTGGTAGAAAAGACTTCAGAAAAATTCATTTCTCCATGAAAGAAATGAGACACTGACAAAAGTGGTTGAAATCAACTACTTCAAAACGTTGAAAATTAACCAAAAGTTTACTATAACCAGAAGAACATTCATTCAATAAAAATGACAATCTCTGTGAGAACAGTAAGCTCTATGGTATTTTAACTCATTCTATCTCCATCCCACTCTCAAAAAGAATAAAACACTTAGGAATAAGTGTTTCAAAGACTGCAAGTCTTTTAAACTGAAAATTATGAAATATTGTTGAAAGAAATTAGAGGATCTAAATACGTGGAAAGACAGTGCATGTTCAAGGACTGAACAACTGATATTGTTAAAATGCAAAATACCCTGACTGTTTTAGAGAGAAAATACAATACTTTTCAAAATCCCAGGTGCCTGTTTTATTTTTAAAGAAATAAAAACTGATTCCAAAATTCATATGGAAATGCAAGGGGGCTAGAATAGGAAGACAATCTTAAAAAAGAAGAGCAAAGTTGGAGTACTCACACTTCCTAGTTTCAAAACTTGATGCAAAGCTACAGTAAATCAAAATGGTGTGGATTAGGACAAGGATAGACATGCAGACTCATGGAATAGAACTGAGATTCCAGAAATAAACTTATACATCTATAGTCAATTGATTTTCAAGAAAGGTGCCAAAACAATTTAAAGAATGGTCTTTTCAACAAATGGTGCTAGATAACTGGCTCAGTTCAGTTCACCCACTCAGTCATGTCTGCCTCTTTGTGACCCCTTGAACTGCAGTGCACCAGACCTCCCTGTCCATCACCAACTCCTGGAGTTTACTCAAATTCATTCCCATTGAGTCGGTGATGCCATCCAATCATCTCATCCTCTGTCCTCCCACCCACAATCTTTCCCAGCATCAGGGTCTTTTCTAATGAAGTCAGCTCTTCACATCAGGTGGCAAAAGTATTGGAGTTTCAGCTTCAACATCAGTCCTTCCAATGAGTATTCAGGACTAATTTCCTTTAGGATGGACTGGTTGGATCTCCTTGCAGTCCAAGGGACTCTCAAGAGTCTTCTCCAACACCATAGTTCAAAAGCATCAATTCTTTGCTGCTCAGCTTTCTTTATAGTCCAACTCTCATATCCATACATGACTACTGGAAAAACCATAGCTTTGACTAGATGGACCTTTGTTGGCAAAGTAATGTCTCTGCTTTTTAATATGCTATCTAGGTTGGTCATAACTTTTCTTCCAAGGAGCAAGTGACTTTTAATTTCATGGCTGCAATCAACTTCTGCAGTGATTTTGGAGCCCCCCAAAATAAAGTCTGTCACTATTTCCACTGTTTTCCCATCTATCTGCCATGAATTGATGGGACCAGATGTCATGATCTTCGTTTTCTGAATGTTGTGTTCAGTGATTTTGGAGCCCCCCAAAATAAAGTCTGTCACTATTTCCACTGTTTTCCTATCTATTTGCCATGAATTGATGGGACCAGATGCCATGATCTTTGTTTTCTGAATGTTGAGTTTTAAGCAAACTTTGTCACTCTCCTCTTTCATCAAGAGGCTCTTTAGTTCTTCTTCGCTTTCTGCCATAAGTGTGGTGTCAAATGCATATCTGAGGTTATTTATATAACTGAATAACCACATACAAAAGAATAAAAGTGAACCCCCCTTTTTTTTACATCTAACAAAAATCAACTCAAAATGCATCACTGACCTAAATGTAACAGTGAAAACTATAAAACTCTTAAAAATAAAACATAGGTATAAATCTTTATCATCTTGGATTAGTCAATGGTTTCTTACAGATGACACCAAAACACAAGAAAAGAAAAATAAAGACAAGTCAGATTTAATAAAACTTTAAAACTTTTGNAAAAAAAAAAAAATTACCTAACTCTCCTCTTGGAGAGCAGTCTGATGGCTTGCTTTAGAAAAGTGTGGACACTGTGATTCTTCCTGTGTGATTGTTAAACCATGCCCAAGACTCAGGAGCAGAGGGGGAGGTTACCACTGTTTATCCTTTTATGCCTAAGAATCTGGGGCAGGGATGAACAGCACACTTCAGTATAGTCCTCCTGTTGTAGCTGCAATTCTAGATTAGGGGAGATCAATAGAAGAAGAAGAAGTGATTCCTTGGAGGCATTATTATTGATAGCAAGTGTGTTTAGTCACTCAGTCGTGTCTGACCCTTCATGACCCCATGTGCTGTAGCCCACCAGGTTCCTCTTGGCTGGGGGAATTCTCCAGGCAAGAATACTGGAGTGGGTTGCCACGCCCTTCTCCAGGGGATCTTCCTAACCCAGGGACTGAACCCAGGTTTCCTGCATTGCAGGCAGATTCTTTACCATCTGAGTCACCAGGGAAGCCCAAGAATACTGGAATGGGTTGCCATGCCATCCTCCAGGGAATCTTCCCAACCTGGGGATTGAACCAGGATCTCCTGCATTGCAGGTGGATTCTTTACCAGCTGAACTATCAGGGAGTCATGAATAATTAACATGGATATTAACAGTTATCAGAAAGAACAATGATGAATCATTGTGTTTCGGAGGGAAGTTCAATTGGGATAAAACAAGGACCATGGAACATCAGTGAGAGATACTTCAGCATATCACAGAATTTGCTAACTTTCAGAAGTGTAGGACTCGACAGTGGAAAAGCAGCATCTTGCTCAGTTTAGCTGGACACTTGATTGTCAGTTATGAAGAATCTCTAAGGTAGGAAATTCTAACAGCTTCTTTTTTTTTTTTTTTGGCTAGAGTTAGCGTCCTCAAATACTAAAATAATTGGTGTGTGCATGCATGCATGCTAAGTCACTTCAGTCGTGTTCAACTTTATGTGACTCCCCCAGGCTCCTCTGTCCATGGAATTCTCCAGGCAAGAATACTGGAGTGGGTTGCTATGCTCTCTTCCAGGGGATTCTTCCCCACTCAGGGACTGCACCAGTA
Organism: Oreotragus oreotragus; assembly: GCA_006410675.1. NCBI lineage: Eukaryota > Metazoa > Chordata > Mammalia > Artiodactyla > Bovidae > Oreotragus > Oreotragus oreotragus. The sequence goes on along the minus strand of SJYX01001660.1, from coordinate 1,047,593 downwards.
TCTCCTGCATTGCAGGCAGATTCTTTACCTCTGAGCCACCAGGGAAACCCAAAATAATTGGTGCCCACGGATAAAGGCTGTGAGTACATATGGGAGAGACAGTGAGATTTCATTGGAGTGACAGATGGAGTTATGATTCCAGGGAGCAGGTAAGGATTTGGACGTTGAACCTACAGAGTACCACTGCAGTGTTGCCATGGAGGTGACCGTGGAATGTGAAACAAGTACCAGGGGGCCCTCAAGCCAAACTCTTTCAGCTGAATGAATGAGCTAATTCTACCATATCAGCCAGTAGATGTGTCTATCTCTTCCGATTATTACCTTGGCCATCAGACAGTTCTGCTACATTACTCGACTGTACTGCCGAGAGGGAATTGACAGTATTAAAATGACTCCATTGCTTTTATGAACTGGCTTTAGGAGACCCGAGTCCATTTCCATTACTGAGATGTGTTGTGTGCCTAACCAAATGCTTTTGGAAGCAGATAATTAGGCGTTGCAGGCTATGACTGTTTAAAGAAGATATACAGTGAGGTTGTAGTCTTTATCTGTGGCTCTGTGAAATGTCTTCCCGTGTGAAGACCACGCTTACTTTCAAAAGTGTTTCTGGGATTATTTCAGTTGCGAGTTTGGAAAAAGGGGAAGACTACCTTTCTGGAGCATACATGACAGTAGAGGCGATGGCAGTATTTAAAATCTGAGAAGGAACCAGTGAGAAGTTCTGAGAAATTCCAGCCACACTCACCCCTGACCTGGGTGAAAAAAACCCCACACCTTTATCATGTTTTAGAAATCAGGGTGTCGCTTTTGAAATTTTAACCTTCTTATTCTTAAATACCAGTGCCAACACACATAGTTTGTACGTGCTGATATAAAGCACATTTGAAATCTGAAAGCATTTAAGAGTTAAATAACACAAGACTTGTATCTGGAATAAATTACTGAAAATGCTGGTGTAAAGGGAACACATTTATGACACCTTGTAAGACCCAAAAGAGAGCCCTAAAGAGTAAAGAGTCTTTTCAGATGAAATATACACATGGCCTGGTGATGATAAAGGGGAAAGATATAAGCAGACCTTTCGCAGACCTTCCCAGGTGGTCAGAAGTAAAGATGGGGTGATCACTGACCCCACATCTGAGTGGGATCATGAGCACTGTCCGTTGAGATTCCATCATTGCTTGCAGAAGGTGCTAATTCTGGGATGGCCTTAGGAGGAAGAGAGTCTAAGGCACACACAGAGAGCAACAGGAAGCCTGTTTCTGGCAGCCAGTTTTCAGAAGCTCATTTTTAGACCTATGTCAGTTGACAGTCAGCTAGGACCTTGATACTCAAAGTGTGGACTGTGGTTCAGTACCACTTGGTGTTTTAGAGATGCAGATTCTCAGGCTTTCCCCAGACCTGCTGCATCAGAGTTGACATCTTAACAAGATCCTCAGGTGATTTATTTGCACATTTAAGTTTGCAACCTGTTGGGCTCTCCTACAGATTCTCTGGGAACAGAAGTCATGTCCTTTCATCATTCTTTTATAAACCTATGCATTTAATGAGCATTCATTGAATGTCTGCTTTGTGCTAGGCATGAGGCTAAGCCCTGGGAAGACAGGGCTTAAAGAAAGAAAGACAGGATTCCTGCCTGCATCATATTTTAAGCTTTGAATTTCTTTAACAAATGACATGTGTCTTACAGACTGTCATTTTCTGAAGTACTTCATGTATATTGACTCATTGATCCTCTAACAACTCTGGAGCAGGTACTATCATTTTTTCCCCCCACATTTTAGAAATAACAGAATGGAGGCACAGAGAAGTTAAATAACTTTTCCAAGGCCACACAGCTTGGAAGTGACAGAGCCAGAATTTGAATCCAGAGAGTATGGCCTCAGAGTCCAAGCTCTTAACTGTGATGTTATACCAGTAAAAACTCAGTCCCCTATTTCCAACCTGTGATTTCACTTTTAATAAACAGAACGCTGGTGATAGTTAAAAGCTTCACTAGGATCATCAGGGAAGAGGTTTGTGAGGAGATGATTTTTTTTTTTTTTTTTTGGCCTTCTCATATGGCATGTGGGATCTTAGCTCCGCAAGCAAGGATCAAATCTGTGTCCCCTGCAGTAAAAGTGCAGAGTCTTAACCATTGGACCTCTGGGGAAGTTGGTGAGGAGGTGATATTTAACCTGAGACCTGTGGGAGGGGCAGGACCCAGTCATGGAACTGGGAGAGCACCTTCAAAGCAACATAAATAACAAGGGGAGGGGCTGGAAGTAGAAAGGATGTGGTCTCGTCTCAGAATCACCTGGAGCCATCATAACTGGAGCATGTCGGTGGTGAAGACAGACGTTAGAGGTGAGGTTGGGAAGGTGGAAAGAGTAGATCTCATGGGGAGATAAGCAGGGTAAAGGAGGGAGGGGATGGAGTTGGGGTAGTATTCCATTTTACCTGGGAAGCCAGTGAGGGAGGGTTTAAGCAGGAGAACGAGGCGATCTGACTGCTGATCTGAGTGGTGAGACCTGTGTGCACTGGAGGAAGCAAGTGTAGAAGCAGCAGAAGCTGTCTCAGAAGCTGTCCAGAGTTTGTCTGGAGCCCGGTGGAGAGACGGCAGTGCTAATGGGCACAGACAGCGGAGCACAGATGCAAAGATGAGAGTACGCCACCCCAGATGAGTTTCTTTGACATGCGATTTATTTTGAGCTGGTTGTTCTTGAGAGCCGGCAGTCACAGGAGAAAACAACAGAAGTGAAAACAGTAGAAAACAGTAGTGAAAACAATAGAAGTTATCCTTTTTTAAGGAAAAACTCGACTTACGAAGGAAATCTCAATTTATAAGGCTGCTGCCTCCCTCCCTGTCCCAAGAAGTGAATGACTTTAAATCACTGCTGCTGCTGCTGCTAAGTCGCTTCAGTCGTGTCCGGCTCTGTGCGACCCCATAGACGGCAGCCCACCAGGCTCCCCCGTCGCTGGGAATCTCCAGGCAAGAACACTGGAGTGGGTTTCCATTTCCTTCTCCACTAGAAACACATGTGATGAAGGCACCCACTTCAATCTGCATAACAACCATACCCTTGCTTCCTGTGCTTTTTCTGGTCACCTCTCAAGTAACAGACCTCCTCTCTCTCCCCAATATCTTTCTTTTGTCTTGAGCTCAAGGTGGTGACGTGGACCATTTTGGCCAGTTTATTCATTGTTTCTGGGTATCTTCCATGTATCCATGAAGTATATACGTTAACAAAATTCTGTTGCTTTACATCTTGTTAATCTTTTATCGGAGAAGGCAATGGCACCCTGCTCCAGCACTCTTGCCTGGAAAATCCCATGGACAGAGGAGCAGGGCATTTCAGCCAAGAACTCAGAAAGGTGGAGGGAAGATTACTTTTACTCTTCTACAGATTCAAGATCTGATTTGGAAACTGGACTAAAAGGAATGACTCCTTGGACAGGTGTGTGTATGTGTGTGTATGTGCTGTTAAAAGATAAACTAAAAGTGAAAGTGAAGTCGCTCAGTCGTGTCTGACTCTTTGCGACCCCATGAACTGTAGCCTACCATACTCCCTGTCCATGGGATTTTCCAGGCAAAGAGGGAACAACTTCTTGGACACACGTGTGTGTGTGTGTGTGTTTGTGTGTGTGTATGTGTGTGTGTGTGCTGTTAAAAGATAAACTGAAGCATATTACATTTTTTAGGAATTTATTTGAGCAAAAACTGATTTGAATCAGGCAGTACCAAACCAGAGATGACCAGCAGCACTCCACTGATAGGAACTGGGNGTGTGTGTGTGTGTGTGTTTGTGTGTGTGTATGTGTGTGTGTGTGCTGTTAAAAGATAAACTGAAGCATATTACATTTTTTAGGAATTTATTTGAGCAAAAACTGATTTGAATCAGGCAGTACCAAACCAGAGATGACCAGCAGCACTCCACTGATAGGAACTGGGGAGAGAGTTTTATAGAGAAAAAGCAGAGGCAAAACAAGAAAATTGTTGACTGACTCTAGTGTAAAGCTGCTTGGCTGTTTGTGACCTGTTGCCCTTAGGTTCTGATTTCATAAGCTTGAAATCTTTACAGGCTTAGATTCTGCATAGGTGGCACCTACATTATTATTATTAGCCACCTGGGTCTAATAGCCTCCTTGTTAAATTAATTTCACAATGCACATGTGGATATGTGTCAGTGTGTGTGCATTAGTGTGCATAGGGTGATGTTAGTTAAAGGGAGGAACTGGATTATGTCAGGGTTTCCAATCTGAGCACATTGCTTACACAGCTCTGCTGTCTTCTGTGATAAGGAAAACCAGGGATAGACAGGTTTGTATGAGCGGAATCATGGACTCTTCTTACGATGTTTTCAATCTGAGATGCTGGTGGGGCTTCCGAGTGGACATGGCAGAGCAGCATCTATTATCTTTCTGGCTTTTAATCCTGGATCTAGAACAGAGTTATCACCATCAGTATTTGTTGAATGAATTTCGGGGAGGAAGACCTCCTGATAGGAAAACTAGACAGCTCCCTAGGTGTTTACTACTTGCAAGCCACTCTAGCAGAGATCAAAGTTTTGCTTTTATAGTTAAGAATGACTTAAAAATGTAAACAATCACCACTACCATGAACAAATGAACCACAAGTGATGGAGAGGTAATCATTAATTTAGTTTACCAGAACCTTCTTGAGAGCAGACTTCTATAAGTGCCTTGGAAGTGGGTTTTATTTAATAGAGCATCTACAGTGGCTGGCACAAATGCTCAGTGAATGCCATTTTGAATGTGATGTCTAAAATGTACTTTACTCAAAGCCAGTGCTGTTTCATTAAAGTACATTTTGTGACTACAGATTCTCTAGAGAATGTGAACATCGTCTAAAAGTCATTCACCGCCTACAAGCATATCATTTGCACCCCATAAATTGTTGTTTTAGGTTCATGTACTCCATGACTTCATCCATCTATATTTGTTAATCTTTTATCGGAGAAGCCAATGGCACCCCGCTCCAGCACTCTTGCCTGGAAAATCCCATGGACAGAGGAGCAGGGCATTTCAGCCAAGAACTCAGAAAGGTGGAGGGAAGATTACTTTTACTCTTCTACAGATTCAAGATCTGATTTGGAAACTGGACTAAAAGGAATGACTCCTTGGACAGGTGTGTGTATGTGTGTGTATGTGCTGTTAAAAGATAAACTAAAAGTGAAAGTGAAGTCGCTCAGTCGTGTCTGACTCTTTGCGACCCCATGAACTGTAGCCTACCATACTCCCTGTCCATGGGATTTTCCAGGCAAAGAGGGAACAACTTCTTGGACACACGTGTGTGTGTGTGTGTGTTTGTGTGTGTGTATGTGTGTGTGTGTGCTGTTAAAAGATAAACTGAAGCATATTACATTTTTTAGGAATTTATTTGAGCAAAAACTGATTTGAATCAGGCAGTACCAAACCAGAGATGACCAGCAGCACTCCACTGATAGGAACTGGGTCACCGCCTATAAGCATATCATTTGCACCCCATAAATTGTTGTTTTAGGTTCATGTACTCCATGACTTCATCCATCTATATCAGGGTCACAGAGTTATTATCCTACACTGAGATGTACAAAAAAACTGTAGTTTCCCAATGTGTAGCCTGGTTCTAGCTTAGTCCAGGGGTAGATGATCTCTCTGAGTTATTATTCAGATTCCTCCCTACATCTCATCTTCTTTCTTTATTTTTTTTTAAATTTTGTCTGCACCAGGTCTTCACTGTGTGCAAGCAGGATCTTTTAACTGTGGCGTATGGGCTCTTAGCCATGGCATATGGGATCTAGTTCCTTGATCAGGGATGGAACCTGGGCCCCTTGCACTGGGAGCGCAGAGTCTTAACCACTGGACCACCGGGGAAGTCCCTCATTCACTCTTAAAATGGTGTCAGAGTAAAGGAGAAAGATCTTCATCCTTTACAGGAAGAAGGGTCGCCCCGTGATTCGCCTTGGGTGGGTGCTGAATGATGTTCGCTGAGAGCAGGTTTAGCTGACTACTTTCTCCAGGCATTGCTACAACTGATGAATCTGTGATATGTGTCATAGCTCATGGTCCAGGTTTCCTGATTCTCCTTGCTTCCACAGTTCACTTCAAGTCTTCCAGAGGGTTCCTGGATCAAACCATACACCGTGGACCTTACCTCCTGCAAGGGCTCCATGGCTATGCATTCAAAGTCTATGAAACAGGCGCATGTAATTGCCTGCTGCCCCATCCCTGTGGCCTTTTTTCTTCATGCCTCCAAGAGGAAAGAGAGTTTTATCTTGCCATTTGGTCATTTTCCTCAAAGTGGTCCACGTCTTCTCCATTTCAAAGAGGTTGAAATGGAGAAGAAGCTTGAGGCATATGGAAATGTACCTTGGAAAGTATTTTGAATAGATTTGTGAAACATATTTGGAGTCTGAGAGTGCTGATGAGAAGCCTGAGGTGGTGTAAAATAAGGTCAGGGGAAGTCTCAAGATATTCTTGATGACAAAGTGCATCTCTCCAAAAGTGAGAGAATCGGCCCCTGGAGAAAAATATCGCATCTCTTTGTTCTTTTGTTGTTATAGGTTCTTCACTGGCAAAGAAAAGTCCTCCTTCTCTATTAACATCGAGTGGAGTGTCTAGGAAAATGAAATTGAGTCAACTGAGCCAGTACCCATGGAGCCTACTCTGTGTCCCACATTCTGCTTAGTGCTGGGGAGGAGAAAAAAGGTGAAAGGCACGTTTACTAGTCGTGAACAGGCTTCAAACTTTTGGGGGATACAGGACCCACACTTGGGGCTTCCCAGGTGGTGCTAGTGGTAAAGAACCTGCCTGCAATGCAGGTAGACATATGAGACATGGGTTTGATCCCTGGGTTGGGAAGATCCCTTGGAGGAGAGCATGGCAATCCACTCTAGTATCCTTGCCTGTGCTGCAGGCAGGCAGAGAGGTAGGATGGGAGAGAGCAGAAGGGGGAGGGAGGAAAGGTGTGNGGGCTTCCCAGGTGGTGCTAGTGGTAAAGAACCTGCCTGCAATGCAGGTAGACATATGAGACATGGGTTTGATCCCTGGGTTGGGAAGATCCCTTGGAGGAGAGCATGGCAATCCACTCTAGTATCCTTGCCTGTGCTGCAGGCAGGCAGAGAGGTAGGATGGGAGAGAGCAGAAGGGGGAGGGAGGAAGGGTGTGGAAGGGAGGAAGGCATGGGGAGCAGCAAGAACTAAGACCTTGAAGTATAACTGCCCCGGTAGCTCAGCCGCTAAAGAATCTGCCTGCAATGCAGGAGACCCCAGTTCGATTCCTGGATTGGGAAGTTCCCCTGCAGAAGGGATAGGCTATCTGCTCCAGTATTCTTGGGCTTCCCTGCTGGTGGCTCAGCTGGTAAAGAATCCGCCTGCAATGCGAGAGACCTGGGTTTGATCCTTGGGTTGGGAAGATCCCATGGAGGAGGGCATGGTAACCCACTCCAGTATTCTGCCCTTGCCTGAAAAATTCTCATGGACAGAAGAGCCTGGTGGGCTATAGTCCATGGGGTCCAGAGTTGGACAACTGAGAAACTAAGCATATATACATATAACTTAATCACTTAGTTGTTCTCTTGAAACTAACATATTATAAATTAAGTGTACCTCAGTTGAAAATATGAAAAAGGTGGAACATCTCATTAATAATTTTGAAGGTATTGATTACATGTTGAAATGTTATTAGCTTGGATATATTAAATTATATTATGAAAATCAATTTTCCTGTTTCCTTTTTATTTTCTTAAAAAGTGGCCATTAGAAAGTTTAAAATTTCATTTGTGGCTTGCATTAAATTTCTACTGGACCCTGGGAGAGAGAAAGATGTCAGGCAAGAGATTGCCTAACTGAAGAAATGGGTCCATGTAGACTGTAGGACCCCCACTTTTCAAGGGGGATTTTTTTAATATTAAAAAAAAACCACAAAACTTCTACGGGAAAGTAATTGCTCATCAGTACTAAAAGCAAGCCAAAGTTCAGTAATATTTCTCAAGGAACTGTTATCCTATGGGCTTCACACAAACACTAGCAGTTATATTTATGTATAAGTAAACATATATACATTTAAGATATGTATGTGTATATATATATATATACATGTAATACATATATATGTGTATATATATGTAAGACAACCATAGTATATCAGAAACTGTGGTCCCTTGTGCCAACCCTGAGGTCCCCTTGGTGCCTGCAACTGAAACTTTGGAGCTGTATCTGGGTGGTCCTGATGGCAAAGTTGGCCAGAGAAAGCTGGCTTTGTTGGGTAGACCCTTGAGGGTCAAGTGTAGGAGTCAGGTTTTTATCTCCTGGGCAGTAGGGAACCTTGAATCCCCTCCACTCTTCCACCCTTTCCTTGCTTGTCTAACCGGTGTAGCCTTTGGAGGAGCTCTTATCTTTTGCTAACTTTCACAGTTCCTGCAGCTTGGATATTGCTGGAAGTGCCCTTGATATCCAAAGGAGGAAACTGAAGGGATTTCTAAAAGACAGGGTCAAACTTTTCAGGGTGTCCTCAGACCTCTTTTGGAATCACTGTGGATTTGTGGTCAAGTCTGCAGGCTTGGATGACAGCTCTGGAACTTTTCTTATCTTGTAGCCTGTGACCCTGCTACCCTCTTGTCTTCTAAGTCACTTGAAATCCTTTACCAGCTTATGCTAAATGCCTGACTTCCTTTGTCAATGTCCAGCCCCTTCCTGAAATATCCGAAGCATGAAGCATCCAACTCACCTGTCGTATAGAAGATAATCATGACCCCTTGTCCAAATCCTGCTGTGTTTTAGTCTGTTCCCCAGGAAGCAGGTCTGTGTGGGGCAGTCCTTGTGGTAGCAAGAGACAGGATGCTGCTTGGTGTCATCTGAGGTTGGTGATAATTATAGTCAATAAAGCCCATACCCGAGGGGTTAAAAGGAGACATAATAAACTTGAGTAACCTTGCTACTGTTTGGGACACAGAGATTTATTTTCTGGATTCCTCAAGCCTTTCTCGGGAGATTTTGTCCTGTAAGTCTCGCTGACAGATTTATCCTGGACTCCTGTCATCGGCGGCTGTTTTCTCACTAAGCAGGTGGAAGGCAAAAGCCGGGGAAGGGAACTGCCAGCTGAGAGGTCGTTTGTGAATTGGCGCCATGGAGTGGACATAAATTATATGGATTCTGCAAGGCCTTAGCTATTGCTCTGGCCTCGGCCTAGGTTTTTTCTTTGTGATGGTGCTTACCACTGGCTTCAGCATTGTTGTCTGCAGAGGTAATTAGAGATTTAGGCCTTGCTCTTACAGAGACAAGAGGCCCTCACAGTTCTCTCCCAGAAGGAAGGGTTCAGTTACACCCACTAAAACAGGCCAGGAGAAATCCCGTGATCCCAGGCTTTCTGACAGCATTTCCAGGAACACTTGAAATTACTGGACACGCCCACTGCTCTCCCTCTGCCGTCACCACCACGCATATTCAAGCAAAGATTCCTGTTTGACTTTGGTTCAGCTCCAAGTCTTTTGTAGGGTGGGATTGAAAGGATAAAGACAACAAGGGGCGAAAGGTAGAAAACCATGGAAATTCAGTCCTGTGCTGTGCTTAGTCACTCAGTTGTGTCCAACTCTTTGTGACCCCATGGACTGTGGCCCGCCTGTTCCTCTGTCCATGGAATTTTCCAGGCAAGAATGCTGGAGTGGGCTGTCATTTCCTCCTCCAGGTGATCTTCCTGACCCAGGGATCAAACACGTGTCCGTTGCATCTCCTGCATTGGTAGGTAGATTCTTTATCACTGCACCTCCTGGGAAGCCTTAGTCCTAGAGAGACCTTTAAAGATATCAGGTCTAGTGTTTTTTCAGCCTTTATTTTGCTGTGGAATTCTTCATCCGACAAGATTATTATAATTAACATTTATTGAGCTTGTCCTAGAAACTGGGGAGTGAGCTAAATATTTTACACATTTGACCTCAGGCTGCACAAAAACTCACAATGTAGATAGTGTGATCATTTTTACTTTCCAAACAAAGGAACTGAGGCACAGATGTTCAAAAACACATGTGAGGTCACACAGTTAGGAAGAGGCGGGGCTGGGATGAGACCCTGGAAACTGGTGTCAGAGCTGCTGCTGCTGCTAAGTCGCTTCAGTCATATCCAACTCTGTGCGACCCTATAGATGGCAGCCCACCAGGCTCCTCTGTCTCTGGGATTCTCCAGGCAAGAACACTGGAGTGGGTTGCCATTTCCATCTCCAATGCATGAAAGTGAAAAGTGAAAGAGAAGTCGCTCAGTCGTGTTTGACTCTTCTCGACCCCATGGACTGCAGCCCACCAGGCTCCTCCATTCATGGGATTTTCCAGGCAAGAGTACTGGAGTGGGGTGCCATTGCCTTTTCCGGGTGTCAGAGCTAGTGGAACCCAAATGGAACATGCTGGGCTGTCCTCTGTGTCACCTAGGGTGGGGTACAGCCCAGACCTGATCCTTCACCAGATACCCTCTTACCCCAGGGCTCTTGAGAGGAGCCAAATTCCTGATTTAATCAAGTTCTCCCAGGTTCTTGGCTGATGAAGCTGAGAAGTTATGTTTGAAGGTGCTGGGCATTGCCTCAAGGTCACATAAGCCCATTGGTCTCAGAACCCAGTTATCTTGCTTCCCTGGCCAATGCCAGCCTAAAACCCCCAAACACAACACCAAGACACCTGCCTGCACCTGAAATTCTGTTGTATAAATTTCTCAGAGCTAAGAAGTGACCAGGTAGGCTAAGTCCAAGGAATAACTAGAATGTTCTACGGAAACACACAATTAGGTTCAATTGGGAAATGGCACCAGACCTTGCACATCCCTGCCAAGAGCTGATGCGACAGTTTCCACAAAGCCTGATCTTCCAAAACCTTGTCCACAAAATGCCTGAGGGTCTATTCTTAGAATTTCTCCACCAGTTTCAGTTGTTACCAAGGCAGCGTCCTTCAGGGTCTAAGCTAACCTATCCTCTCTGCCTTGTTGACCCACTGGATCTGGGTTCTTTTGCTTTGCTGTGCTAAAAGCCCTTCTAGGAAAGCTATTCCATGCTTTTCTAAAGAGGAATTCACTGCCCTTGTTTTCCTCCTTTTAGTGGGCTTCCCCTTCTCAAAGAAAGGGATTTAATATTTTTAATTCAAACTCCCCTAAGGAACTTCAACTGAAGCTCCAATACTTTGGCCACCTGATGCAAAGAACTGAATCATTAGAAAAGACCCTGATGGAGAAGGGGACAACAGGATGAGATGGTTGGATGGCATCACCGACTTGAGGGACATGAGTTTGAGCAGGCTCTGGGAGTCAGTGATGGACAAGGAAGCCTGGTGTGCTGCAGTCCATGGGGTCACAGAGTCGGACACGACTGAGCAACTGAACTGAACTGAAAGAACGTAAATCTGCCCTGAGGTTAAAAAGGTGCAGGCAGTCCTATTGAAATTCAGCCTTAGTTACTTATTCATGTGCCCACTATGGGGGCCCAAAGAGTTCATGCCCAAGCAAGTCTTTCCTCCTCTGGGGAGGAGGCAAAAGTGCCCCTCAGGATGCAGGGGTGGAGGTAACACCTAGAAAGTTCCGTGGAGGGATGGTTGGATTGCTCTCTCTCTTGTTTTTCTTTTGATGTTTAAAGCAGCCCCATTCAGAATTGCCAAAATTTGGAAGCAAAGATATCCCTGAGTGGATGAATGGATAATTAACCTGTGGCACATCCAAACTTGCAAATTTACTCAGCACTAAAAAAAAAAAAAAAAAAAAAGAAACGTGCAATCAAGTCATAGAAAAATCTAAAATGTGTATTAGTAAATAAAGAACTCAATTTTAAAAAGTCACATAGGGATTTGTCCGGCTTGAGACTTCGCTTTCCCATGTAGGCGGTGCAGGTTTCATCCCTCGTCAGGGACCTAAGATCCCACATACCTTGGGGTCAAAAAACCAAAACATAAAATAAACAATATAGTAACAAATTCAGTGAAGATCTTAAAAATGGTCCAGATTAAAATAAGCTTTAATAAATAAAATATAAAGCCCACATACTATAAGATTCCAGCTATATGACATTCTGGAAATGGCAACACTATGGAGATGGTTAAAAAAAAAAATCAGTGATTGGCAAGTGTTGGAGGGAAGGAGGAGTGTATAGGTAGAGCGCAGAGGTGTTTTTAGGGCAATGAAACTACTCTGAAGCATATTATAATGGCGGGTATGTTTGTCCAAGTCAATAGCATGCACCACACCAAGTGTGAACCCTAGCGTAAACGACAGACTTGGGGCAGTCATGATGGGTCCATGTGGGGTCATCAGTTGTCAGCTGGTTCTCTTTTGTAGCCCCAGGCTCTGTTGTCAAGTATGGATGTTGTCTTCCCTAAGACTGGATACAAGGATCTGGAAAGAATGGCTAAATGGCTTTTATATCTTTGAAAGGAGGGATTACTTTTTTTCCGAAGCTTTCAAAACATCTTCTTGCACCCAGGGCTGGTTTCATGGGCAGGTGACCCGGGTAATTGTATAAGTTACTGAGCTCAGAAGGGCTCCTCCCTTGAGTTAATACTCCACAGTCACCATCTTGAAGTCGAAATCATTTTTGAACCTGGTGTCTGGCATTTTTCTTTTGCACCAGGCCCTGCAAATCATGTTGCCTGTCTTGTCTACAGCCCACTTTGGGATATGTGTGTTTGCAGTGAAGGCAGGGTAGAAAAGTTATGTTTGTAAAAGAGTTATGACCCATTTTGGTTTGTAGCCTTTTTATAATAAAACTTGTTCTATCATAAGAATATACATTTAATTTTGACTAAAAGAATATGTATTATATGAGAAGCATGTGGTTGCAATGAATTCAGTATTGCACTTTGTAAGTTAAAAAAACTCCTCTTTTTTTCAGTGCCTTGTGCTATTTTTGGCTTATAGATCCTGAGACTCCAATGTATGACCTTTTCTAACTGGTGCTTGCCTTGCTGGCAGTCAGGTTACCATGGGTCAGGGCCCAGATACTTCATCTGTTGTTTTCCCCATGGGTACAGAATGAGACATCCTAATGAAGTAAGGAGTTTCAGTTTTGTTTATCATCCTTCTACTTGATAATAATTAAAATAAATCATCAAATTACTTCTAGAAATTTCAGGTCATTACATTCAAAAGACCCAGTGTTATTTTTCAAGGTAAATGCTGAAAAATGCCAACATCATAACAAATTAGTTTATCCATATAATCTTTGGTAAAGTCATGGTAAAATATATATTGAGTATTTGAAAGAAGACATTAGAAAGTAAATGTTCCATAATATAATTATAATTATTAGTAAGATTATCAACATCAAGTTTAAGATACTATAATGAGGAAAACAACAATAAAATAAGGGAAGAACATAAGTAGTTAAGTTTAAAAAAAAAGGGGAATAATGTAATTCTTAATCTCATTTGTCAAAGAATGTCAAAAACCAGAAGTCTACTTTATTCTGTAATTTAGAGTGAGGCAGGGGCTAATTAAGCCCTGTCATCTGGTTCTGTAGCTCTATTGTTGTTCATAAATATATATGAAGCACCAGGCTTGGCTGGGTGAATTTGACTTGTCCTCTGCTCTCTACCTTCTCACAGAAGCAGATCAGAATACTGATCATTGATTTGAAAGACTGAGTGATGTGTTTAGGGGTTTTTATGCTTTCTTCACGGGTTTCCCTAGTGGCTCAGTGGTAAAGAATCCTCTTACAATGCGAGAGACGCAGATCTGATCCCTGGATCAGGAAGATCCCTTGGAAAAGGAAACAGCAAATCACTCCAAAATTCTTGCCTGGGAAATCCCATGGACAGAGGAGCCTGTCAGGCTACAGTCCCTGGGGTAGCAAAAGGTCAGACACGACTTAGCAAGTAAATGGCATCAACAACAATGCTTTCTTTAGCACAGATGTCAAAAACTCAAGGTACTACAAAGGGCCAAGTAGATAAGATGAGTTGGAGAGCCATGTCCAGTTTCAAGTAACCAGGCTTCTGCACCTGAGCAGAGGGAATAGTGTTGTCAGACTATTTTATTTTCATAAAACATAGATCATCTTCACAGAGAGATTTGGAATGTTGGCTAGGGAATAAAAGACTATGCATTTGAAAATTTTTAATATTTTATAAAAAATTATAAAATTCCACTGTCTGAAATGCAAATAAGTACCTATGGCTGCTTATTAGCAAGGATTACCCACCTTCAGCAAGTACTCTGTGATCTTGTGTGGGCTGGTGCATGGGGAAGCTTAGAGGGGAAGGAAGACATCTTGGAGACCTTGTTTCCAGACTCAGTTTATGTTTCATCACCTACAATAAACAGATTTCTTTTTCATTAGGTGATGGGGCAACCCTTTTCTTGTTCTAATTTAGTTGACACGAATTTCACATGGTTCCTTCCTCATGGACTCCATTTGCCTAATTACAAAATCAGAGTGAAAATTTCCTGATCTTTACTTCACATTGAAGATCAGAAAATAAAGGAGTAGGCACAGATGATTCTGACTGAGCATTGTGCTAGGAACAAGGCCACATGGAGAAGAGGAAAAACATAATGTCCAGGCTTTTATTTGGCTTTAATCAACATGAAAACTATGCATATTCTGACATATACTAAGGAACTGAAGCATATTTGAATGGGGAAATGACCTATGTGACCCCATCAATCTTCACTTTCAATTCTGAAATTTTATGAAATTTAATAACTGACTTAAGATTTATGAACTATTTTCCTTATTGGTGAGCTCTAAGTTTAAGCTAAGAATTTTTTTTATCAAATTAGTAAATAAGGTATCTTTTAAAGCCATTAGCATTTATCTGTATGTAGAATTATAATCACTCGTGTTCAATTTATAATTGTGGATGTTCAATTGTATGGAGTCAAATAACTAGAATATTAGAAAAATCTGTGTCTCCCACTAGCAACTTTCTTAGATCACTCATCTTTTTTTCAGAAAGGGAGCCAAAATGGGTTTATTTTGATGAAAGTGTGTGTGTGAGTATTATATTGGGTGTTCAGGTACATATGTTTATGGTAAGGTGTGTGCCTCTGTGTGTGTATGTGTGTGTGTGTGTGTATGCTTTCCCAGAGAGTAGCTTTTGGTGTTTGCAGACTCAGTGGTGTTGTGAAATTTCACTTAAAAGACACCCACCTTATAAGATGCTAAGTTCTTGTGATTACCCCTAAATATCGGTCTTTCTCCTTGCTTGATGTTTTGGTTTCATGCCTAGCTCCTTTCTTCTCTCTCAAGTTTAGTAACTTGTCTCCTAGGACTCCCTTCAAAGCCAAAAGTAAATCTGCTAATAATTGACTTCTATTTCAAATCCTTTCTTCATTTCTTACAGTTTAGTTTATGCTTCCATTTTTCAACCCCACCTTGTTACATCATTTCCTGAATTCTTAGACCTTTTTCTTTTTTCAACCCATGTTTCTTCCCCACTTAGACAATGCTTTTTTTCTTTGTTGCATCATCTCTCCTGAGAAATGAACTCACAGTTTCTTCCTCTTCCCTCTCCTCCCCATTTTGCCTCTTTCTTCTTTTCTCTTCTTTCTTCAAGCCTTCTTACTTTCTCAGTTATATTCAAATAACATTTAAGGCAGCTAGCAAAGATCTTTACAGTAGAGTAAAACAAACAGTTCATGCAGCTCAATATATTAAAAAAAAAAAAAAAGACAATCTAATAAAAAAATGGGTGGAAGATCTGAATAGACATTTCTCCAAAGACATACAGATGGCCAAGAGGCACATGACAAGATGCTCAACGTCACTAATTATTGAAAGTGAAAGTCATTCAGTTGTGTCCGACTCTTTGCGACCCCATGGACTGTAGAGTCTATGGAATTTTCCACACCAGAATACTGGAGTGGGTAGCCTTTCCCTTCTCCAGGGGATCTTCCCAACCCAGGGATCGAACCCAGGTCTCCTGCATTGCAGGCAGATTCTTTACCAGCTGAGCCATAAGGGAAGCCCAAGAATACTAGAGTGGGTAGCCTATCCCTTCTGCAGCAGATCTTCTCAACCCAGGAATCAAACCAGGGTCTCCTGCATTGCAGGAAGATTCCTACAATGAGGTATCACCTCACACTGTCAGAATGGGCAGCATCAGAAAGTTTACAAATAATAAATATGGAGAGGATGAAGGGAAAATGGAACCTTCTTATGCTAATAGTGGAAATGTAAATTGGTACAGTGACTAGGGAGAACAGTATGGAGATTCCTTAAAAAACTGAAAATATAGCTATCATATGATCCAGAAATCCTACTCCTGGGCATATATCCAGAGAAAATCATAATTCAAAAGGATACAGGCACTCCAGTGTTCATTGCAGCATTATTTACAATAGCCAGGACATAAACAAACTAAATGTCCACTGGCAGAAGAATGGATAACGATATGGTATATATATACAAGGGAATATTACTCAGCAATAAGGAAGAATGAACTAATACCATTTACAGTGACATGGATGGACCTAGGGATTGTCATACAGAGTGAAGTAAGTCAGATGGAGGAAGACAACCCTCATATGATATTGCTTACATGTGGAATCTAAAAAAAAACGGCACAAATGAACCTATATGCAGAAAAGAAATCGAGTCACAGGTATAGAAAATAAATTTTTGGCTACCAAGGAGGAAAGAGTGTGGAGGGATAAATTGGAAGACTGGGATATACACAGTACTATATATAAAACAGATAACTAATAAGAACCTGCTGTATAGCCCAGGGAACTCTACTTAATACTCTGTAAGGGCCTANTCGAGTCACAGGTATAGAAAATAAATTTTTGGCTACCAAGGAGGAAAGAGTGTGGAGGGATAAATTGGAAGACTGGGATATACACAGTACTATATATAAAACAGATAACTAATAAGAACCTGCTGTATAGCCCAGGGAACTCTACTTAATACTCTGTAAGGGCCTATACGGGAAAAGAATCTTGAAAAGAGTGGACATGTATATGCGTATAACCGGTTCACTTTGCTGTACAGCAGAAACTAACACAATATTGTAAATCAACTATACTCCAATAAAAAAGGTAATTAAAAAATGAAAGAAATTTAAGAGTGGGACATGAAGAGAGTTGGGATAGAGAATGTGACGTGAGTGAAGAGTGAGTTTAGGACACAACCTCAGCCATGAGTTGGATTCCCCAGAGACTCCTTGCTTTTTCCTCTTGCTCGTCTTGTTGATCTTTCTGCCTGGAAGCATGTCAGAGATCACTTCTCGTAGCTCAGGGTCAAAAGGCACTGTGATCACTTAGTCAACAGTTTGTTGGTGTCATTGCTAAAGGCTGGGGTGACAACAACTGGCCTTGGGAGGGTGTCCAAATACCAGCCATTTTATTACTGACACCAGCCCGTACTGACAACTGCTTTTCAAAGGGAAAATGCCAGTCATGAGGGAGTTGGGTGTTAACCTCCATCTGCATTTAGGCCTCATCACATGGTCACCCAAGGACAGCTCATGGATCATCCCCAGTTGCTATCAAACTGCCTCCCTTGGGCTTCACTTGCCTTTCCCTTTCTAGTTTTGCAAAAGCCCTGCAAAAAGGTGCCACAGACCAGTTCTACCATTTCCCTTCAGGCCCTGGGCTGGAGGCCATTTCTGACTCTCGAGTTTTCTGAGGTTTGGAAACATGGCAATTTCTTGATGACTGGTTCCACTATTGATCTTGAGATCCTTAAATATTTCCTCTTGCTTCTTCTGGAAATTTATGCTTGTTTCTGGGATCTGTCCTTAAAAAAAAAAAAAGACAATCTAATAAAAAAATGGGTGGAAGATCTGAATAGACATTTCTCCAAAGACATACAGATGGCCAAGAGGCACATGACAAGATGCTCAACGTCACTAATTATTGAAAGTGAAAGTCATTCAGTTGTGTCCGACTCTTTGCGACCCCATGGACTGTAGAGTCTATGGAATTTTCCACACCAGAATACTGGAGTGGGTAGCCTTTCCCTTCTCCAGGGGATCTTCCCAACCCAGGGATCGAACCCAGGTCTCCTGCATTGCAGGCAGATTCTTTACCAGCTGAGCCATAAGGGAAGCCCAAGAATACTAGAGTGGGTAGCCTATCCCTTCTGCAGCAGATCTTCTCAACCCAGGAATCAAACCAGGGTCTCCTGCATTGCAGGAAGATTCCTGCAATGAGGTATCACCTCACACTGTCAGAATGGGCAGCATCAGAAAGTTTACAAATAATAAATATGGAGAGGATGAAGGGAAAATGGAACCTTCTTATGCTAATAGTGGAAATGTAAATTGGTACAGTGACTAGGGAGAACAGTATGGAGATTCCTTAAAAAACTGAAAATATAGCTATCATATGATCCAGAAATCCTACTCCTGGGCATATATCCAGAGAAAATCATAATTCAAAAGGATACAGGCACTCCAGTGTTCATTGCAGCATTATTTACAATAGCCAGGACATAAACAAACTAAATGTCCACTGGCAGAAGAATGGATAACGATATGGTATATATATACAAGGGAATATTACTCAGCAATAAGGAAGAATGAACTAATACCATTTACAGTGACATGGATGGACCTAGGGATTGTCATACAGAGTGAAGTAAGTCAGATGGAGGAAGACAACCCTCATATGATATTGCTTACATGTGGAATCTAAAAAAAAACGGCACAAATGAACCTATATGCAGAAAAGAAATCGAGTCACAGGTATAGAAAATAAATTTTTGGCTACCAAGGAGGAAAGAGTGTGGAGGGATAAATTGGAAGACTGGGATATACACAGTACTATATATAAAACAGATAACTAATAAGAACCTGCTGTATAGCCCAGGGAACTCTACTTAATACTCTGTAAGGGCCTATACGGGAAAAGAATCTTGAAAAGAGTGGACATGTATATGCGTATAACCGGTTCACTTTGCTGTACAGCAGAAACTAACACAATATTGTAAATCAACTATACTCCAATAAAAAAGGTAATTAAAAAATGAAAGAAATTTAAGAGTGGGACATGAAGAGAGTTGGGATAGAGAATGTGACGTGAGTGAAGAGTGAGTTTAGGACACAACCTCAGCCATGAGTTGGATTCCCCAGAGACTCCTTGCTTTTTCCTCTTGCTCGTCTTGTTGATCTTTCTGCCTGGAAGCATGTCAGAGATCACTTCTCGTAGCTCAGGGTCAAAAGGCACTGTGATCACTTAGTCAACAGTTTGTTGGTGTCATTGCTAAAGGCTGGGGTGACAACAACTGGCCTTGGGAGGGTGTCCAAATACCAGCCATTTTATTACTGACACCAGCCCGTACTGACAACTGCTTTTCAAAGGGAAAATGCCAGTCATGAGGGAGTTGGGTGTTAACCTCCATCTGCATTTAGGCCTCATCACATGGTCACCCAAGGACAGCTCATGGATCATCCCCAGTTGCTATCAAACTGCCTCCCTTGGGCTTCACTTGCCTTTCCCTTTCTAGTTTTGCAAAAGCCCTGCAAAAAGGTGCCACAGACCAGTTCTACCATTTCCCTTCAGGCCCTGGGCTGGAGGCCATTTCTGACTCTCGAGTTTTCTGAGGTTTGGAAACATGGCAATTTCTTGATGACTGGTTCCACTATTGATCTTGAGATCCTTAAATATTTCCTCTTGCTTCTTCTGGAAATTTATGCTTGTTTCTGGGATCTGTCCTGTTCTCTGTGAACACTCAGGCAGAGTATTCGTTTAATTTTTTTTTTTTTTTTGCTTCTTCTGGCAGTAAATTTCCCTTGCCATTTCTTTGACCCCTTGTTCTTTATGTACTTAAAAATGTCTTATTTGTTTCAATGTCTTATATAATTTATCTTGTGTTCATTCTGCACCTTTGCTTGTCTTATTTTTTACACTGCCTTGATTTTCCTCTGTAATAGTCAAGGATTCTTCCACCTGTATTTTACGTCTTGCCTAAATGCTCCTTCTTTGCCTTTGCATGATCTTCCCAACACCTACTGCCTCTCCCCTCATTTCCTTCTTCTCCCTTGTCTTGGTATTTATTATCATGCATTGCCTATTGGCTGGCAATCACTTACATTGCTTTTCCATTTTTTTCTTCTCCCTGCCATCCTATTGCTTTATCCCCCTGTCACTCTTGCCATAATTTTTCAGCCACCAAAGACTATTGTGGTTTGAGATGATTTGCTGCTGCCTTTACAGCAGGCCTTAGTATGACACAGAAGGCCAGCCCACCCATCTCTGCTTTCTTCTTACAATAAACAGCCAAGTTAATTCAAGTTCCTATCCATCGTATAAGAAATCACTCTCCAGCCATATGGGATAACTTATGGCTGCAAATAAAAATTCCCTGATGTTTTGCTCCTCACAAGTTTTCACTTCCACAGCACAGCGTGGGAAGTCCAAGATGTTAAAATCCCCAGGGAGTGCATATTTTCATGAAATTTCACTTTCTACATCTAGAATGTTTCTTCCACTTGCAGAGACGTGACTTTCAACATTATAGAGCATCACAACTTTTCTAGCCCAACGCCCACCTCTGCATGTGCTTCTTTTTTAAGGAAGGCAATTTTGAGTTGTTGACCTATTTTGTTTTCTTCAATTCATGAGCCAGAGGATTAATCTCAGTATAAATATACGCCTTAAGCTTTCTTTCTCTGTAGCTTATGAATAAAAGATTGCATTAAAAACAAAAGGCATGTTTCATTTCAGTGGGTTCTGTTTCTGGGGTCTTGTGTGAGTGGGTTCAGGGCTACTTGCTACACTGTTCACAATGGCAATGCTTGGCTTTGCCTCAAAGTCAGCCACTCATGTGCAAATTGACTCATTTGTTGATTCATTCTTCATGCCAAAGACTTTTTGAGAACAGGGACGAAGCTGGCCATATCATTGCTTTGACCCGGTCCGTTTTCACACAGTTTGGTATAACTCATTTTTCCATAGCTGTCGTCCATATCTGTTTATTAGATCTTGACTGATTACTGTTGACTGAGAGGTTTCTTGAGTTGTGAGGTCTTATGTAGTCATTAGTACATCCACTGCTTGTGGAAAGGAATCAGCAGGCATAGGCTGTTCTCCGGGTTTCACTCCTGGATCACCCTGGGGTAAAGGAATTAACTGTTGATATTTCTTTTTCAGTGTATATATTTTAAGGGCAATGTTTTTCATTCTCTCTGGATCCCAGTAATGCCTTGAGTGTGATATGACATGGCCCTAGACATGGCCAACAGAAAGCAAGAGCCAGATGCTGGTTAATATCACTAGTTAAATATATTTGCATTTATGATGTTAGATTTAACAGGCTTGCCGGGTAGATTTCCAGTCACCAGTTTTCTGAAAGCTCTATGCTCTGAAGTCTTCTGGAATTAAAGATGATACAGAAGGTGATAGCTTTTACCTGTCCTCGCCTCTTACAGTGTGTTCTAGAGTACAAGGACTTTTACAGTTGTTTGATAGCCATCACTTCCGTTTTTTTTTTTTTTCTGTGTTTCAGTTACACATCTTCAAAATGATCAGCTTTGAAATACATTGCTGAAGTATTTATTACCTTTTAAAGTATACCTTGGATATATGCAGTGCTGTGTTATTACCTTCAATTTTTGGATGATCTTCTCAAAGGTGGCTATGTGTGGCATACTGTCAGGATTTAGGGTGATTTTCCCTTTCCTCCCCTAAGAAAATCAGTAAATAACTTCCCCATCCTTATTGCAGTTCCTGATTATTATTATTTACCAGAAAAACATTTTATTCCACTAAATATAGCCTTGGTAATAAAATAGCTTTAGGAGGAGTGATATAGATTTACACTTGTGAAGTGAAGTTGCTCAGTCATGTCTGACTCTTTGCGACCCCATGGACTGTAGCCTACGAGGTTCCCTGTCCGTGAGATTTTCCAGGTAAGAGTACTGGAGTGCATTGCCATTTCCTTCTCCAGAGGATCTTCCCAACCCAGGGATCAAACCTGGGTCTCCCAGATTGTAGGCAGATGCTTTACCATCTGAGCTGCCAGGGAATTTACACTTAACCAAGGTTTAAACAAGTGATACTGGACTCTTTCCTGGGCAGATTTGGCTGTATGATGGAGAGACATCCTGAGTTCCTGAACGGTAGGAGTGAAACTGAAAATAGATTCTGTCACCCTTACAATTTTGTCTTTGCATTTTCTCAGTCTCTCTTATCACTCGATCCCAGCTACCATTATTTTTTTTTAAAAATTGAGATTTAGTTGATTTCTGGTATGATATACCTTTCAAGTGTACAGCACAGTGACTCACAATTTTTAAGGATTATACAGGATCTCAGCTACTTTCAAAAAGCCTTAATCTGTTTTGTATAGCTCTTGGTTCTTCAGAGTCCATGATATTATGCCTTTTTGACTAAGGTGGAGACAAGAGCCACAGAACAGACTGGTGGAGATGGGTCCAGGGCTGTGGGAAAATCATCAGAAAATAAATCAGCTTCCCCCACTCCCCTCAGCTAGGAGGGCGTCAGAAGACCCTGTTTCTCCAGTGGCTTCTGTTCCTGCCACTCAGTGCAGAAGTTTCAAGTGGGGCAGACACATCTGGAAGGCCAGTATTCTCCCTTCCTACTCCTAATGATGAGCTATTTTGTTTTCACCCGTCAGCTAGTGCCTCAATATGACTCATAGAAAACTACCACAAAACCTAGTGGCATACAGAAATAAATGTTTATTTCTTGCTTACGTATGTGTTGGTTGGCTGGTCTGGGCTCAGCTGGGTGTGGCCTAGTCTATGTCTGGGTTCAGATCTGCTTCCTGTGTCTTTTGTCATTCTGGGATCTGCAGCTCCAGGAAGCGATTTTTATGGCCACACTTAAGAGGATCTGCCTGCAATACAGGAGACTTGGGATCAATCCCTGACTGGGCAGATTCCTTGGAGTAGGGAATGGCTTACCCACTCCAGTATTCTTGCCTGGAGAACTCTGTGGACAGAGAAGCCTGGGAGGCCACATCCAGTGACACACTGGCCTTTAAGTGGGAGATTGTAAGGAAATAAATTCCCAAGGTTGTTTTGGAGCTTTCCAAGTGGTGCTAGTGGTAAAGAACCTGCCTGTCAATGCAGGAGACATAAGAGATGTGGACTCGATCCCTTGGTTGGGAAGATCCCCTGGAGGAGGGCATGGCAACCCACTCCTCTATTCTTGCTTGGAGAATCCCATGGACAGTCTGATGGGCTACAGTCCATAGGGTCACACAGAGTTGGACACGACTGAAGTGACTTAGTATATATGTGAGAAGGCAACCTTGCTGAGCAAGCCAATTTCCAGTTGTATCTAGCAAACCCCGATAAGCCAAGGCAAATGATATGACCAAACCCAAAGTCAAAGAAAAAGAAAGAGATTTTTTTTGACCAGAAGGGCATGTTGGGGGTGTGAATATTTAACACAAACTGTAGGACGTTGGGGCCAATAATTAAGTATAATATAGGCTCCAATTAAACAACATTAAGACTACTGGACATGCTTAAAAGCTCAGGCATTTAAACAATGGTTGGACTTTTAAAGGGTGAATATCAATAAGAATAGCATATGCTTATTCTTATGGTAAATTATAAAATAATATAATATTTTATATTATTCCAAGTTCCTTCATATTCAATTTTATTTGGGTTCTCAGACCAAATATAGAATATATGTGAGTGTGCCTGTGCTTTTAACCATTTATTGAGCACTGACTAGAAGCTAGGCATTATGCTGAGTACTTTTATGTTCATTATCTTATTTATCTTCTCCCTGTTCTCATGGTGCTAGTGGTAAAGAACCCACATGCCAATGCAGGAGATATAAGAGATGCAGGTTCGAACTGTGGGTTGGGAAGATCCCCTGGAGGAGGGAATAGCAACCCACTGCAGTATTCTTGCCTGGTGGAGCCCACGGACAGAGGAGCCTGGCAAGCTACAGTTCATGGGGTCACAAAGAGTCAGACATGACTGAAGTGACTTAGCGCATGCACACACACACACACACACACACACACACTGTTCCCATGAAGATGGCATTTTTGTCCCCTTTTGAGAAGTCTGAGCCTGAAGGAGCTTATGTGACATAACCAAAGTCACAGAGTTATTAAGAACTAGAAGCAAAAACATATTGCGTGGCTTCAAAGCATTTTCTCCTCTTTATGTGCTGTGTCCTGCCCACCGATCGTGTGAAATCAACAGGCTATGATGTCGATGTTATCATTTTCATTTCACAGATCTGCAAAAAGAGAAACCAACAGAAAAATGGATCATGCAGAGAAACAGACAAGGAAAATGTATAGTGCAGCTGACATGGCATGCAAGGGGTGGTGCCCACCCCAGAATTGTCATATCCCAGACACAGTCCCATGGTGGCTTCAGTGCGGGACTCAGCCTGCCTGCTGGGATATGGTTATTTTTAAACCATTAGTGTCTGTTGCTGCCCTGTCCGTTCTTCCTGCTGCCTCTTTCTCTCTGGGTTCTTCACTTCTCACCTAGAGCTGCCTCTTTATAGATCTCTTGGGAGGATGGTGCTATGATGAAATTGCATTGCTACGCTCCCTACCTCTCTGCCAATTTGTGTTTATCTCTGTTCAGACATGGATTTGACCAGCTGGGCTATTGAAAGTTGAATGCTGAATTCATCTCAGGTTGTTCCCCAAGCCTGGCCCACAAAAGGAAATCAAGCAAAGGATTCTCTGGCTGTTTTTAGGAGGCACATTCTAGAGAATGGACAATGCTGGGCTTAAGTGCCAGTGCCTCCAGGGGTGCGGATGATGACAGCTCAAGGCTGATGTGTGTTTACAATTGATTTATATATTTATATGAAATGATTTTCTAGAGCAGTTTTGGAAGGGAAAAGAAGCCACAGAAAGCAATTTGAAGGAATGAATAACTTGAGGGAACAGTGGCTTGACTTACTTGACTTTGATTATTGGAGGTTTTTGTCTCAGAGTGTACTGACAGCCTAAATCTCATTCTGTCATACCTCCTTTTGCATCTCTGCTTCAAAGTTGTAGAAACCAGTGATCTGCCTGAATTTGGTGACTGTTAGAGTAACCTGGGCTCCAGAATCACTGCAGACTGTGGCAGCAGCAATGAAATTAAAACATATTTGCTCCTTGGAAGAAAAGCTATGACAAACCTAAACAGAAAATGACAAAGCAGAGACATTACTTTGCCAACCAAAAGGTCCAAATAATCAAAGCCATGGTTTCTCCAGTAGTCACGTATGGGTGTGAGAGCTGGGCCATAAGGAAAGCTGAGTGTCAAAGAACCGATGCTTTTGAGCTGTGGTGCTGGAGAAGACTCTTAAGAGTCCCTTGGACTGTGAGGAGATCCAACCAATCCGTCCTAAAGGAAATCAGTCCTGAATATTCATTGGAAGGACTGATGCTCAAGCTGAAACTCCAATACTTTGGCCACCTGATGCAAAGAATGGACTCATTTGAAAAGACCCTGATGCTGGGAAAGACTGAAGACAGGAGGAGAAGGGGATGGCAGATGATGAGACGGTTGGATGGCATCACTGACTCAATGGACATGAGTTTGAGCAAGCTCTGGGAGATGGTGAAGGACAGGGAAGTCAGGTGAGTTGCAATCCATAGAGTCAGACATGACTGAGCAACTGAACAGCAACAGAGTAACGGATGACAAAACTCTCCTGGAATACTTTCTTAGTACCTTCCAGGAGCCAAGGGAAGGCAGGCCCTTCTTGGCCCCAGCCGAGATGTTATTCTGGACACCATGCCCTCTGTCACGTGGAACACCTTCCACTGTGGTTAAAAGCTGGAGCAAAAGAGCCAGCTCTGAGGCCAGGATTGAAGAGGAGGAATGTGAGGTCTACTTCTCCCTGTAGGCATTAATGGAACACTGGCCGCCGTAATCACTGAATCTCAGTGTTACCAGGTTAACAGTGGTTAAAAGAAATAGAGACCTGAGACTAGCATAGTCTTGGATGGGATGCTGGAAACAAACAGCTTGTTGCAAAGTTGGATGTAAGAGGGAATGTAACATTAAGTGGGGAAGGCATTGCAAATGCAGCTTCTCATATTGATGCTCTGGTTCTGGTTCATTGTTTAATAATATCAGAGTAGGGAAGGGAGAGAAACCCAAACCAGATGGAAAATAAGATAAACATATACAGTGGGAAAAGCAGTGAACTGACGCTGGGGAGACTGGGCATTGTCCCCTTCTCATGGGTAGTGATGTAGTTTGGGGAAAGTCACTTACTTCGCTGTGCCTTTTGTGAAAAGAATTACAGCCGAGCCCAAATTGCTTCCTATATAAAGCTGATTTAAGAATCAAATCAAATCAAATATGTGAAAGCATTTTGAAAATGGGAAAAGTGAAAGTGAAGTCGCTCAGTCGTGTCCGACTCTTTGTGACCCCGTGGACTCTAGCCTACAAGACTCCTCCGTCCATGGGATTCCTCAGGCAAGAGTACTGGAGTGGGTTGCCATTTCCTTCTCCAGGGGATCTTCCCAACCCAGGGATCGAACCCGGGTCTCCTGCATTCCAGGCAGATGTTTTAACCTCTAGACCTACCCAAATATCAGGATTTATTAAACTTTCTTAATCCTGCCATTCCACTGCCCTCTCCCCTTAAAGAACAGAAAACATGTTGGCACAGGATGATGTTCACAGTTTGGAAGGAGGAGTAAGTTGTTGCCTTTGCACCCTTCATGCTAACATCTGTCACCCCAGCTCTGACAGCTGCTTCGAAGTTTCCACTCTGAAAGTAAGAAAAGAGGGTTGGTCAACCTCCCGTCTCTGCTATGATCTAAAGCTTATTAAAAAATTATCATCTCTTCTTTTACCATATGCTTAGAAAGAGACCATGAAAGAAAGCTCTTGACAATCTTCTTATCCTATTTTTCATCTGGTTTGAGTTTCTCCCTTCCCCCACCCTGATATTAACAAATTTTAAAATATAACCAGCAGATCAAAACAAGAAGAAACATTTTGGAAATCTTCCCCACTTAGTATGTTATTCCTTCTCACACAAAACTTTGTGATGAGTTATTTTGTTTCTCAGTACCACATCCAAGAAAATTTCCCATTCAGTAATTTTAATAATAATATATTTTTAAACCTTGACTTAAAATTACAGTAAGTGCCAAGAGGCTCTAGTTGCTATTTTGTTGAAATAATATCAAGTTCCCTGTGATGCTTTACATAGCTGTCATCTCTGTGATATGATACATCCATGATTTATTGACCTACTAAAAGTGCTGTCATTGACTTGTCATAATAAACTTTTCTTAAAATATGAAAGCATAGAACATTGAGTAATAGCTCAAACCAGGACAGAGCTTCAATTAGGTTGTGGGACTTGGCGGCCTGAAGTTCATCTTTTATGCTTTGAAAATGAAAGTCCTGCCTGGGCTCCCTCACACTCCTTACCTCCCTGCCCCCGCCCCCGCACCCCTCCTCTGTGCCCAGGGTTAGTTGTCACCAAATAGATTGGCAGAGAGGAGGGGACAGAATGTGAGAAACTCTGAACATGAAGGACTGACCATAAGCTTCATCCTAAGGGGCAGTGCTGTGTCTGAAAAGGCTTTCTGGTCTCAGCAGAGGGAAAGTCAAACTCAGGAATGCTCACCCAACTAATTTGTAGTCACCAGGATGGGGGAGGGGTTAAATTTTTTTTTTTCACAAAGGGACATGTATTTAGCCCTGGAATCTGAATTTGTTGTTCATGGATAGGGCAATAGGGAGAAATTTTGAATCAGGGGGCACCCAGATAGAGCCATGATAGCGTGGAAGGTTCATAGTTAGGTTTCTGCCTCCCTTCAGGGATCTTGCCTCTGCCCTGTCCTGCCGGCCGGCTGGTCCTTTAACTGGTTCTGAAAGAGGTAGATCCTAGTGGCTTGACCACTATTATCCACTGAAATGTTCATATTCTGACTCTGATCTCCTCAGGTTCAGCAGGCTCTTCTGATGAGTTTGCAGTGATAGGACAGGGCTGGGAGATCCTCCTCATGTCATACACATGTATTTAAAATGGGGGTTTAGGCAAATCAGTAAAGGTACAAGTCCCACATTCTTGGACGCTAGGAGTGGAGTAAGGGAGGGGGACAAGGGAATAAGAGAGTAAGGAGGATAAAAGGGAAGGCTAAAAAGAAATGAGAAAGGACAGATGAAAAATTCAAGTGATAAACCACAATCTCAAACAAGGAAATGCAATAAAGCCTTTATGGGTATGTATTTTTATAAATACATATGTACAGACACACAGCCAAAACCCTAGCAGATTGATTAACTGTCACCAAATTACCTTTGAGAATACAAACTTGAAGGTAACTTTGACCAGATCAAATTTTATATAAACTATTAAACATTTTCTTTCTCTCTCTCTCTCTCTCTCTCTTTTTTTTTTTTTTTTTTTGGTTTTCTTTAGCTGCAGAAGGATTGAATGGGAAATTGTCATCATCATTTTTTAACCGGGAAAACACATTTTGAGATGATCAATGTGTATCTGCAGCAATATATGATACATATCTTTGAAGTTTTGTTACACTTTAGCATCATTTGTTAGGTTAAAAGTATAAATATATAAGTATATTTAAGTAAATGAAGAATTTTGAATGTTTCCCAAATGACCATGCTTGGATCATCTGGAGATATGAATCACCGACTCAGTGGACCTGAGTTTGAGCAAATTCTGGGAGATGTGATGGACAGGGAAGCCTGCCATGCTGCAGTCCATGGAGTCGCAAAGAGTCGGGCACGACTTAGTGACTAAACACCACCACCAGATGACCAGGCTTGTATCATCTGGAGATAGGGAGGCTTGAACAAGGCTCCAACAAAAAAACCCAACAAACAAAGTAAGCACAACAAAAACTCGCCAACAGGTAACAAGTCGAGATTTGTGCAGCAGGATAAACAAAATTTATGTAGAGAAAAATGCTTGTGTTTTACTTTCAGAAAGCTAAACATGCACTTGAGAAAGACTTCTGATTTTGTTGTTGTCATGACTTCACATTTTGAGCTTACAGAAGAAAAGCTATAGAAATTAACTTTCAATATTCAGCCAGTCCTTTCGAGGTTGATGCTTGATGCTGTCAGTGCTAATGGATCAAAAATATTGAGGGTTGTTCAGTTATATTTTCCCAGGGTAGAATGCTAAGCAAGACGTCACTAAACCTATAACATGGAATTGCTCAAAGAAAGAGATAAGAAAGCATTTTGGGCGAAGGGGATTTCAATGGCTCTGTAAGCTTAAAATAAAACATTTTCAGGTACCTGTTACTGGAAAGACATTAGAGATGGACCTCTTATGGCTACGTTAGATCTTAAGCCTCTTGAGACTAGGTCTGAGTGAATTAGTCCGCAGACTACAGGGTACAGGAGAAACACTAGGCACTGTGCGAGTTCTTTAATTTTTTTCTCTTGCAAAAATTTTTATTGAGCTCATGTTATTTTCTCGGTCCTCTGGGAATTGCAACCAGCACAGCAGTAAAGACATCTTAAGACTCTTCATGTTGTTTACATTCTAGCAGAAAGAATTGATAAAATATGGAAGACTTTTTAAAATTTTAAACCTCAAATTGTTGGATTGGAATAAAAAAAAGAAAAACATTTGAAAGAGCAACATGATAGTATATAATAAAAAGGGTATATGTTTAGACACTCAGAACTTCTAAAGAATAGAAATCCATGAGCTATGGAAAACTTTGCAAGAAGATCCAGTGTTTTTTGGCCTTGAAAGATGAAGGAGATTGAGAAGAGGAGAAAGAAGGGGTTCTTGACAGAAAGAACATCAGTGGATAGGGAGGGGAATAAAGGGGTCTATGTCCTCTGTATCCTCAGCAGGTCCAGGTGGCTACCAAGAACAGGATGGGCATCTTCCAGCAAGACGCCTCCCTGTTCCTCCTTTAAGCTCTTATTAGCAACAAAATGAGGGAATGGCTGACTCACTAGCATTGGTAATATTCCTTCAGTATGACACACCAGGGGGATGCCTTTACCCATATTTGAAACCAATGCCTTGTTGGCAGAACCCATTTTTGGAGCTGGAATGCAGGTCCCATGGGTCTCATGTTGCTCTTCCCTGGAAAAGCTGGTAAGAAAACAGGACTCAGCTTATAACTCACAGGAGCCTAGCATGGGATACAAGGAATTTGGTGGGGCTCATTCAGGAAGCCAGTTGATTAAGACTCAGATAAACCAAACTTAAAATGCAAACCCCTATGCTCTTCTGAGGATATTTCAGGATGAAATTTAGAAGTTTAAAGGAATTTTTTTCCCCTTGGGGAAGAGTTAGGTGGAGAGGAGACTATG
The DNA here is from genome assembly GCA_006410675.1 of Oreotragus oreotragus. Lineage (NCBI taxonomy): Eukaryota > Metazoa > Chordata > Mammalia > Artiodactyla > Bovidae > Oreotragus > Oreotragus oreotragus. The sequence continues at coordinate 1,017,427 of SJYX01001660.1, read as the reverse complement.
TAGGGAGGTGGGGGTGAGTAAGTTCTTTTTTTTTTTTTTTCCACATGGACTTTCACATGGTAAAAGGGATTGTAGGTCCAAATTGAAACACGGTTAGTTTAGAGAAAGTCAGTCAAATCCTTTGTTTGCTGTTATGGGAACCAAACAACTGCTGAATTGAATGATCCTAATGTTAGTTTTCTTTTTCAGCCATTCTTAAAAACTTGTGGAGACATTGTCTGAGTTTACATGTCTTAGACTAATTCCATAACCTGCATAATTTGTAGGAAAAAATTAACTGCATCAGAGATAGACCTAATATTACAGAAAAAGAAGTGTCTGGAGTGTACACAAACAACTGCAGGAAAATAAACTTTACATTCAAAAGAGAAAGAAAAGCATTTGAAAAGTAAAATTATAAATTTAATAAGCTGCACAGTGGCTTCCTGAAGGACAAGCATGTATCTTCTGAAGAGGTCTGGTGTGTCTTTGCAACACAGCTTGAGTTAATACGCTTGTTATACTTTGACATGAAACCCAATAGAGAGAGAAGCAGCTAAGAGAACATGCTTATTTAAAATAAGTGAGGGAAAAGATTGAATAAATAAATACATGGGAGAGAAGATGCAAATCTTCCTGGAAGAAGAACTCTAAATACAGTAAGTAAATTCTCCTTCTCCAGGAGATAAAGCTTAACTCCCTTCCTCCCTCTTGAGTGGGTGTTGGATGTAATGACTTGCTTCCAAAGAATAGAGTATGAGAAGGAGAAAATAGGAACTTTACAGTGGAGAAACCTGGCTGGTTTCATCTTCACTGAGTGAGCAAGGTGAATTATCAACACTAATAAAGCATGTTGATGTCCACAGACCTTCTTATATGATGCAATGAGAAGGGTACTTGACATCTGTGGCATTCTTTCCCAAAATCCAAAATACCAGCCTGATCATGAGAGAATATCTGTTAAACTGAGGAATATTCTACAAAATACATGACCGGTACAAATAATAAATGCTGAAGAGGGTGTGGAGGAAAGGGAACATTCCTGTACTGTTGGGGGGAATATGTTTGGTGTGAAAAGTGAAGTCGCTCAGTCGTGTCCGACTCTTTACGACCCTGTGGACTGTAGCCCTCCAGGCTCCTCCGTCCATAGGATTCTCCAGGCAAGAATACTGGAGTGGGTTGCCATTTCCCTTCTCCAGGGGATTTTCCCAATCCAGTGATTGAACCAGGGTCTCCCGCATTGGAGGCAGACGCTTTAACCTCTGAGCCACCAGGGAAGACTATGTTTGGTGTAATCACTATGGAAAATAGTATAGAGGTCATCTAAAAAGCTAAAAATAGAGTTATCATATGGTCCATCCATCCCACTCCTGGGCATATATCCAGAGAAGACTCTAATGCAAAAAGATAAATGCACCCTAGTCTTCATATTAGCACTATTTACAATAGCCAAGATATGGAGGCAACCCAAATATCCGCTGACAGATGAATGGATGAAGTAGATGTAACGTATATATGTATATACACACATATACATGTAATATACATACACACACACACAGTGGAATATTACTCAGCAGAAAAAAAGAAGGAAATAATGCCATTTGCAGTGTCATGAATGGAACTAGAGATTGTCAGACTTGGTGAAATAAGTCAACAGAGAAAGGCAAATATTATATGATACTGCTAATATGTAGAATCATAAAAAACAAACAAACAACGGTACAAATGAACCTATTTACAAAACAGAAACAGAGCCACAGATGTAGAAAGAAAACTTATGGTTACCAAGGAGGAAGGAGGGGAAGATAAACTGGGAGACTGGGCTTGACAATACATACTACTGTATATAAAATAAATAGCTAATAAGAGCTTACTGCATACCACAGGAGACTGAACTTTATATATATATGTATATACTGATTAACTTTGCTGTAAGCCTGAAACTAGCACAGCATTGTGAATCAACTATACTCAAAAAAATTTAATTTAAAAAATACATGAATGTATTTCTCAAAATGGCCAAGGTCATGGGAAACAAGGAAAGACTGAGTGGGTGTCACCAGAGGAGACTATGGAGGCATAATTCAATGCAAAAATGGCATCCTGATTTGAATCCTGGAATGGAGAAAAGGATACTAGTGGAAAAACTGGTGAAATTCAAATGAAGTGTGGAGTTTACTTAATAGCAACATACCAATAATGATTTCTTAGTTTTGGCAAGTATATCATGGTCATGTAAGATGTCAGTATTGAAGGAAGCTGGGTAAAGTATATGTAGGAACTGTCTATTATCTTTGCAACTTCTCTGTAAATCTAAAATTACCACAAATGTTTACTGTTCTTTCTTTTCTCTCATGTCTCTTCTCTATCCTGATTTCCACAAGTAGAGGACTTGTGACAGTGAAGTCGCTCAGTCGTGTCCGACTCTTTGCGACTCCATGGACTGTAGCCTACCAGGCTCCTCTGTCCGTGGGATTTTCCAGGCAATAGTACTGGAGTGGATTGCATTCCTCTGCTCCATGACAGGATTTCGAAACCATTCTTTGCTAAGTAGAAGCAGATTAAAAATACTTCCTCATTTAAATCTCTTTGGCTTTTTTATATTTTTGGCTTTCTCTTTGGTGCCATGAAGTCTCAATATATTTACAAAACTCTTGAATTATCTTTACTTGTAAAGTCATGAGAAAGTAAATTTTTAAAAAATCTAAAAGAAAGTGATATTATCTCTCAAAGATTAGATTTAGAAGACTGTAAGTAGCTAGATTATCAAGTAAGGATATGTTTCAAGTGAAAGATCAACTATATTTTTAAATGCCACCAATCATTAAAGTTCTGTTATATAAATCTCACATCCTTAGCATAGTATTTCAGAATATCCAAGTGAAGGACAAAGGATCAAAGATATTCTTTCTTCTTATTTAAGGGTCTTCTTTCATTTTGTTGCAAGGCCCTAGGGTAGCCTCTCAGCTTAGCCCAGTGTTCACCAATCACTTGCTAATAACTGGAGCTGAAAGAGGGCTCTGCCCTAATGCCATTATGTTCAAGAGCCATGATTGATTGTGTTATAGTATGTTTTTGAAACCTAATTACTGTCTGAGTGAGTATCTGAACTCATTAATCTTTAGTCCTGTAAATAAGTAAAATTGACTAAATAACTGGATTTCTCTAATGATGGCTTAGGTTATCTTTGGACCTACTGCCTTGCCCTACCCTCTTCGGGGCAGCAAATTATTTTGCTTAATGGTAATTGCTCCCCAGTTTTGAAATCAATTTGTAAAAGTCAGCTTATAAAACAATTTTCTGTGTTGCCCTGTGATTGCCTGGTCCCTACTCTGTCTTTGTGGTATAATGAACACATACCATGATGTGTTCACAGGCCCTTGCATCTGCTGATGACCCTCCTTTGTGAGGAGGGTCACATCACTTAATGAGATAAGAGGCTACATGTATACACAAGGAAGAGGGATGAGTTGGGAAAATGGCTTTATTTTTCCTTAATAACTACCTTGATTTTTTCCTCCTCACCAAGTGGATGAGAATTTCATGTAGCAAGGCCTGTTTCATATACCCCAAATAATGTAGTAATCAGTAAAGGTGATTCCTTTCTCTTTTTGATATCTTTCAGCTCCAGCATAACTAGGATGTGGCGTTTCACTATACATTCTTCCTTCTCTTATTTTTTTTTTCATGTTTTCCTAGTTGTTACCATTTTAATATACATTAGACCTATTCCCCAGATAGTAGCTCTATAAGAAAGAGGATTAAGCAATGCTCACATGCATTTCTGGGACTTCTGCTTTCAGTCAAGGTGGAGTAACACAGGCCAGATATGGTCTCCTCCGATATAAATAAAAATCAACCCATTGGACACCAAGCATCAAAGGACAGAGATGCTTGAGAGATGAGACAATTGAATTGAGCCCTACAATTGCTACAGTTTATAGCCTTGAGAATAATTATAGGCTGTGGCTCATGGAGAGAGGACTCCCTGAATAAAGAGATGAAGCTTAGAATCTGGAGAGACCAAAGCAGCTAGAGGTCACAGGACAGAATGCAGAGAAGGAAAAACTAAATAGAAAGAAAACTCTGAATATTTATAGAGGGTTCTCTCTGAATATTCAGCTGAGCACTAATTAGCAGATGTGAATGAAAAAATTACCCTGGAAGATGAAAGAATGACTTGTAAGTGTTACATGGAACTGGACCTGATGTTCATGCAAGGCAAAGAATAGTGCTTGTTTACCCCAGCCAGACTGGAAAACACCACTATTCTCTGGATATTTTGTAGAATTTTAGGAGGTTTTTTGCTTTGGTAATGAAGAACAAATAGCCCTGTAGCTAAGGCTACCTAGCAAATCTGAAAAGCAAGCTAGGCATGGACCAAAATTTCCAAATAACTTAATATCTCAGAGTCCAGTTCAAAAATATTTCCAGGAATTCAAGAACACCCAGCACCCAATAAAATAAAATTCACAATACTTGGCATCCAATTAAAATTTATCAGACATGCAAAGAAACAGGAATATATAACCCATCTGAGGTGAAAATCAATGAATCAAAATCAACCTAGAACTAACAATTAAATTAGAATTAGCAGACAAGACATTAAAGATAGTTCTTATACTTCATATGTTCGAGAAACTTGAAAAAAGATTGAACAAGTTAACTAGAGACATGGAAGATATAAAAAAAGATCTAAACCAAACGTTTAAAGATGAAAACAATTGACATGAAAAACACATTTGATGGGGTTAACAGCAAATTAGATATTGCAGAAGAAAACATTAGTGAACTTGAAGGCATAGCAATAGAAAATGTCCCAAGGGAAACACACAGAGAAACAAAACTCAAGGTAAAATAGAGAGCATCAGTGAACAAACAACTGAAATCAGCCTAGCACGCATGTTACTTGAGAGGGAAGAGGAATGAAACATAAAAATACTTGAAGAAATAATGGCTAAAATGCTTCCAAATTTGATGAATACTGTGAATCCACAGATCTAAGAAGTTCAATGAATTCCAGTCTCAAGAAACATAAAGAAAACCATCCCATAAACTGTAATCGAATTGTTCAAAACTAGCAATATATTAGATCTTAAAAACAGAAAAAAAGCAGAAAACAAAAACAGATTATATACAGAGGAACAAAGGCCAAAAGGCATATTTCTCATTAGACCTGATGTTAGCAAGAAGGTGGGGCTTCCCAGGTGGTGCTAGTGGTAAAGAACCCACCAGCCAAAACAGGAGACTTAAGAGATTTGGGTTTGATCAGTGGGTCAGGAAGATCCCCTGGAGGAGGGCATGGAAAACCACTCCAGGATTCTTGCCTGGAGAATATCCTGGACAGAGGAGCCTGCTGGGCAAAGACCATAGGGTTGCAAAGAGTTGGACACATCTTAAGTGACTCAGCATGCGTGCAAACAAGAAGACAGTAGAACAATGTCTTTAAAATTGTAAACTAACAAAAGCTAAAATTGTATACCCAGTGAACATAGCTTTCAAAATGAAAACAAAATAAAGACTTCTTCAGACAAATGAAAACTGGAAAAATGTATCATCAGGAGAACTGTATTATAAGAAATGTTAAAGCAGAGAGATGATACCATGTAGTAATATGGAGCTATACAATAGAATGAAGAACATCAGGAACATTAGCTACATAGGTAAATATGTAAGATTCTTTTTTCTTATTAGCTAAATCTGTTTAAAAGATAATCGACTGTTTTAAAAATGCTGATACACAGTATATGGCATAACATGTGTACCAGTAAAACATATGATAACAATAACACAAAAGCCAGGAGAGGAGCAATGGAAGTATTGATATCTGCATTGTGAATCCACTTATAAGTTAACATTTGTTGTTCAGTAAGGATGCAAAACTTGTTTACTTAGCATCTATTATGTATTAGATACTGTTCCAGTGCCTATAGATATTATGGAGAACAGAACAGATAAGACGCCTGATTTCATGGATGATACATTTCACTGAGTTGGCAGTAAACAGAAAAGTGTACACAAATAAATGGGATAATTACAGACTGTTGTAAGTGTCACAGAGGAAATAAACAGGGTGCTATAATAAAGGATAACAAGATAGATAGGAATACCTTAGAGTGATCAAGAAGATTATGCAATGATAAGGCCATTTGTCCTGAGACCTGGGAGATGAGAAGAAGCCAGCCCAGTTGAGAATCAAGGGAGAGGATCTGAGGTTGAGATAACTTCCAAGCAAAGGCCCTGAAGGTAGGTAAGAACTCAACTATTTCTAGAAACTATCCAAGGGCTAATGTGGTTAAATTGAGAGGGATCGAGATGCAGGTGGGGCAGAGGTCGGATCACAAGGGCCTTGAAGCCACGGTCAAGGATTTGGACCTGATTCTAAGCACAGTGTAAAAACATTGAAGAGTTTGAGCAAAGGAGTTCAATGTATGGTTTACCTTAAACAAAAAGATGATTTTGTTGTAGTATGGAGCATGGAAGGCAAGGTGCAAGAGCGCAAATAAGGAAGCTGGTCACAAGTCTGTTTTGGTGGTTGAGGGAAGAGGTGTTGGTGGTATGAGTAGAGGCAATGGCAGTAAGAAGGGAAGTAACTGGATTAAACACATGTTTTGGAAGAAAAGGGCTTGGTGATTTAATATGGAGGCCAGGGAAAGGGAGAATCTAGTAAGCAGTGGATCTGGGGTTTGACCCAGATCTGTCTAAGTCCAATTTAAAAAATTTTTTATTTTCAGTTAATATGTCAAACACTCCTTATGAATGGCATATCTCACCAGTCACAAAAATATCTAAAAGCACAAATCTATAGTCTTTGCCATTAAGGACAAAAATAAATGACAATAAAAGAAACATGCTAGGAACTAAATTATACCAGTAGATCCAATGGAAGAGGAAGAGGATGGATGGGTCAAAGAATGTATACTCAGAGGAATGTACTTTCACAGGGAAGGAGAAAGCACTATATGCAGAGTGAGTGGCCGGAGCAAGGACCTGCGGTTGGGGATTCACACAGACTTTTCAGGGAACAATAGCTAAACTATGATGGCTTAATAGCAAAACAATAAAACAAAACCCTGAAGAGAACTGCTTTTTAATAGGCAGTTGCAGGTGGAATTGGACAGCTTAGAATGATTGAATGGTACTGCAAAATCTTTAAATGGCAACCTTCAGATGGACCAATTTATCATCATTGCAGAGCTATTGATTAAGATTGGAGAATTGATGTTATATATTACATACACACAGCAGTCATTTTAAGTAAAAGTTAGGACTAGCAGTCTTTCATTGCTAAGCATGTACCCACAGCCTGAGACAAATGCTGAAAGCAGAAATTTGAAAATTTTCTCATTGCTTGAGGCTTTTCTATCATGTTATATGAATGAAAGGTACCTTCCTTTCCCCTTCTCTTGCCTTGACCTTCTTCTTTAAATAAGAATGTACTGGTGCTTTCTTTGACTGCGGTAGTCACCTGTGGTCTGTCAGCAATATCAGGATGCACAGATGTTGTAAATGGCAGTAGGCCTACCCATTGAGAGTTTTCTGAAATCTGTGCGAGACTCTAAAACAACAAGATTAATCCAATTGATTGGTCCAGTGAAAAGCAGCCTCAACTTTGCCAATCTTACAGAGTCAAGGAGAGAATCCTCAACTGACACTAGAATTCTTTGGTTTGGTTCTGTAACCAAAAGGTGGCCGTTGCTAAACTTGAGCCCCAACTCGAGCACTGGAGGTCTGAAATTCACAATTTACTAGCTCAAGTTACTTCCACTTGAGTCTTCTGTAGTGAAAACCTTTCCTCTGTCCATGTGTTTCCAGCTGTGCAGTAAGAAAAAATGAATCAGTTCTGAAAAAATAACAGAATCGTCTTCTTTCTTTCTTTTTTTTCAGATCAAACTCCAGACTGTTTCAAACAAGGAATAGCTGGTTTCAGTGAACTTTCTCTTTATCTCTTCCTGCATCGCACTTCCAGTAGTTTGAACTTATTTAGGTTCTAAAAACTTTTTTTTTTTAACCTTTAAGTTACTGGGCAAGTGTGTTACTCATCACACTCTGGCTTTGTACACACACACATACACACACACACACTTTATAATTGCTAGACCACATGCTCAATTTAATCAAATGATTCCTACTCCATCAAAGAATTTATCTGGAAAGTTTATAGCTTGAAAATTAATTATAGTTTTAAAGAATTTATGACTGGCTTGATGATAGTAGTGGAAAGTAATGAGATAGCATTTTAACACTCATATACAAGCAATAATATTAGCTCTATACAGCCAAAATACGAGGGCAAATGAATAAAAGAATGCATTTCTACAGATTGGTGGTTCTGTATACAAACCTCTCACCTCCACACAGGAAATACATTAAAATTTCTATCTTGCCAAAGATAATAAGATACATTTCTAGCATTTGATTCATATCAGCTTTCAAGCCACAGTTTCAAGGGAGGCCAATGTTCATCTAATAAATTATGTATATATATATGTACTATGAACATATTGTATATATGTTTACATAATGTATATATTTATGTATATTATGTATATATATGTAATACAAACTGCTTCTCTTTGGGAGAAGGTTGGTTCACTGGTAATTGCTAATCTCCCTTCTAAGAGCTGGGTGTGTTTAAAAACGAAGAAGTTCAGACACTGGTGGGGGCCCAATCTTCAACACTAATCCTGAGTGATATTCATCTGCTCTGGTCTTTGATGATGCCTTGGCTTTTTTAACCTCTGCATATTTGCTGACCCAAGTTCAATACTGTGGACCTTCTGTTCCCCTCAATCTATTTCCACTGCTTCTACCCAGCCTTCCAGGACCAGTGAAAACCCCACAGCCTTTGCAAGGCCCCCTGACCACACCAACCTGGCCTGATGTCTTTCTCTGTGAGGTCTCTATTTTGGGCTCTTTGTTGATTTGAATTGTTTATGCCCATCTCATGTCTGTCAGTTCAGCCTCCCAACTAACCATAGATAGAAGAATATGAAAGATGTTAGAGAAGATGGTCATTTATCACAGATTTCTTAATATGCAAACTTCCGATCCAGTGCTCTTTTAACTGTCATACTATCCCTGATTAACATGACCATTCCCATTAACTTCTGGGGCTTCCCTGGTGGGTCAGGGGTAAATTCAGGAGAAGCAGTTTCGATTTCTGGGTCAGGAAGATCTTCTGGAGTAGGAAATGGCAACCCACTCCAGTATTCTTGCCTGAAAATTCCCAGGGCAAGCTATAGTCCATGGGGTTGCAAAAAGTTAGATATGACTGAAGCAACTGAGCGTAAGCATATTAACTTCTGAGGGCAATGATTTATACACTTACTGGACCATTTATGCATCATTAAGTAAATAGTCACTTAGTGTCTATTGGGTGTGAAGCTCCATCCTAGACACTGGAGACATAGTGGCCACCTTAAGAGAGTGACTTTGACCACTCTTTCAAAGAACATGTATTTTCGTGAAGGATAAGTTAATAAACAGAATAGTTTTTATTTTTTATTAATTTTTTTAACTTTAATGAAATATTTCTATGTTTTTACTGTTCTGGATTCCAAGGTATATTGTAATTCTAATATTTCAGGAGTTGCCTGTATAGCTTTAAGTAATTTCTTAACTGTGAATTATTCTAATGGATGTACATCTTTTATAAAAATCAGTCTTCCTTTTAAGTAAGATAGGGATGATATAGAGGTAATTAATAATCACAGCGTGTATAGAAAGCCCTTTTCTATTTCCCTTGGATCGTTGTCTAGAATTTTGCTTCTGCTTTTAACTTAATACAGAAACGTTGCTGTTCAGTGAAGTCCAACTCTTTGTGACTCCATGGATTGCAGTACGCCAGGCTTCCTGTCCTTTACTACCTCTGAGAGTTGTTTGCTCAGATTCATGTCCATTGAATTGGTGATGCTATCTAACCATCTCATTCTCCGCTGCCCTCTTCTCCTTTTGCCTTCAATCTTTCCCAGCATCAGGGTCTTTTCCAAAGAGCTGGCTCTTCACATCAGATGGCCAAAATATTGGGGTTTCAGCTTCAGCATTAGTCCTTCTAATGAATATTCAGGATTGATTTCCTTTAGGATTGACTGGTTTAATTTCCTTGAGAACAAGCTCTATATATAAAACTGAAGAAGCCAAGCAGGGTGGTAGGCTACAGAGGGATGGTGAGAGGAGGGTGTTACTTTAGCTGGGGTGGTCAAGCAGAAGCGTTGGTGTTGGCACTGAGATTGGAATGGTGGGTTGGGGGCCTTCTTGGGGAAGGGTTCTGGCAGAAGTGTTCCACTCAGAGTGAAGAGCAAAGGACAAGGACCTAGGTCAGAATGAGCTTGATATTTTCGAGGAGGAAAACATCAGTGGGGCTGGAGGGGAGTCAGAGGAGGAAGTGGAACAGAAGTGGTGAGAGATGTCGAGGCAGGCTGGGCCCAAAACACGCATGACCCTGGTAAACCAAGTGGAGAGCTTGCGGTCATCGCCATTGGAAGCAGAAAGTGCAGGAGAGCTTGATGCAGGAAGTGACATATGAGATGTGCTTGAAACTGATGACTCAGGGGAAGGTTTAATCCTTTCTTTTTTTCCCTTTGTCTTTCTTTTTCTATTGCTTTTCCTTTTTGAGTGTTATACCATATATAAGGTTCCTACATCATAACCGTTCAGCTGCATGAATTTTAGCATGCCTGTGTAACCATGGAAATACACTCATGGTAAGATACAGGCAATCCCAACACATCCCAAGGGCTTGCTCATGCCCTGTCCCGTCATTACCTCCATCACTAAAATGACAGCTTCTATCATCACAGATTAGTTTTGTCTGTTTTTGAACAAAACATCAATGAAATCACATAGTATGAACTCTTTTTTTGTGTCTGCAAAGTATCACTATGTAATAGTTTATGAACTGAATATCCCACAGTTTATCTTACAGATGGTGGACCTTTGGGATGGGGTTATTCTGAATAAAACTGCTATGAAGACCCTTGTACAAGCTTTATGGTAGACATACATCCTCATTTAGGTTGACTATATACCCAGGAGTAGAATTGCTGGGTCTTAGGATTTATATATTTAGTATGTACTATCAAACAGTTTTCCAAAATGGTTTTACCAATTTATGCTCCTACTTGAAATGAATGAGAATTCTAATTTTTCCCATTCTTACAAACACTTAGTGTTATCAGTCCTTTTAGCTTTAGCTGTTTGGGTTGGAATATTATGGGTGAGGGGTCTCATTGTAGCTTTTTGCAAAGGAGTGGAAAGGGTTGTTCCTTATAGGTTCTTATGATTATGTGGTTAATTATACAGTTTGGTTTCAAAAGTTTGGTTTTCAGGCTTCCTGGCTTTCATTCTTTTTCCAACACTACATTATTAATGGTGTTTTTTTTTCCCCCTTGCAATACCCACAAGAGTAGCATAAAAACCAAGCAGGCTGATATGACATCATCAGTTCATTGTCTTTTAGGAATGTGAAATTTCATTTTTTATAGAGTGACCTTATTCCAAGCTAGAAGGGAAAATAGAGAACAGGGCTTAGAACTTGAAAGAGAAAATTTGGGTCAGGCTCTGGCTTAATGCAGTTTCCATTCTTGGAGCCAAAAGGCCTTCTAGTCTATGCACAAAGGGAATTGCTGGGGTGGGGACTGTTGGTTTCATTACATGTCATTGTAACCACTGCATCGGAGTGTCTAGGATTTTATCCTAATGATGAAATTAAGGGTGTTATGCTTCATTTCCTGTTTTGGAAAACAGTATCTGGCTTAAAAAAAAAAAAAAAAGACTAATTGAGTATTGTTTTTAAAAATTGGGTTGATAATTCATCATATCATAATTAAACTAATTCGAATACTATTATTTTCCAACAGCTTTAATGAGGTCTTCCACTTGGCAGAGAACTGTGAGACTCAAAAATATTGCCATTTGTTAAAAGATGGAGAAACTTTGATGACAAATGACTCTATTCAGCTGCCTTTCGCTTAATAAGATTTATGCATTAATCTAGTTATACTTTGTTCCCTTGAGTTTGGCAAACCTCAGAAGTTTTCCGATTTTCTACTGTGTCTCTCCTGCTCCCCACCCCCATCTCCTCCGTAGAGAATTCCTGGCGTCTGAGTTAAAATAGGTGGAAACATTTTCTGTTTCCAGCCGAGGCTCCCCAGCTTGGTTGGAATGCTCGTCTGGTTGTAATAGAGCCTGCTTTTCGGCCAGCAACTCTTAAAATAGCTCCTCAGCTTATGAAGCAGAAAATAGAAGTTTAGGCAGCCCAGTGTCGGCTTACAGGATATTTCTGCAGCTTGCTTTGGGGGGCACTGTTGCTCTAGCTTGAGAGCCGAAAGCAGGACTTTGGTGAGTGATGGCTCTCCATTGCGCAATTTCGTATCTGCACTTCTTGTCAAGTAATCATTACAAATGTTTCTTGGAGGAAGGAGTTGGCTCTGAGCAGAGGTCTACCTCTCCGAAGAAGTGAGGCCCTGAAGGGTGGGCACTGATCAGTCCAGGGTAAAATTTTCCCCTTTGACAGTGTAATTAAGTGGTAATTAACCAAATACGTGCAAATGTTGAAGGCTGAGATAAATATCTACATTTCCTTAATCTATTTTTCCCCTCTAAAATTTGATAAAGGAAATTTGGATTTAATGGAGGATATATGTCAATTTTTTTTTTTTTTTAAGATTGCAAATCTGTTTAGAAGGAACTTGGGTCCATGAGTTTGGATTTCTACAGGAAAACTTCACAGCATATAAAGGTAGAAGAGATACCATAAAATGCAGACGTGCTATTGCAATAATTGTGTTAAGAAGGCTTAGTGGAGCTACCTTTTGGAAACATCTGATTTGTTCCTGCTCTTTCCACATCCTGCAGATGTTGCTGAACCCATGAAATGTACTGACAGGAGAACATATTAGCTCACCAAGTCATTCCAATGAATAAAGCAAAGAAGAGCCTCTTAACTTTCTAAAAAAAAATCTAGTTAGGAAAGAATTCTGCTTTCAGAGCAGGCAGAGATTAGGCCAATAATTGAGAGGGGCCCAGGGCCTTCTAAAAGTGTCAATAGTGATCTGTTCTTGCCAAAGGGGAAAAGAGATGCTTTGTGGAGGGTCAGCCAGAGTAATAAATGGGAATCTTTGAAATTCAAGTACTTTCTCATTACCTTTCTTGGTTAGTGATTAAAAATAGGACTGAGGACAGGCTAAGGGAAGCCCACTCCTTCTGTGATTGGTATTAGAGCTCAAAACTCCTAAGTTGGTCTCGAGTTCAGCTACTCTGCCTCACCTCCTAGCATCTGGAGCCGAAGTAAGACTCAGAGGCAGGTAGACTGCTCGTGTGGCTGAGGCAGGCGCCCTGGGAAGGGGATGCATAACTGAGGTACCGTCTGTGGCATGGGGCTGATGACAGCTGTGTGATGCCCTGACACTGCTGTGTCAACACCCTAGGCAAGCAGGAAAAGACAGGGGCAGGCACATGTATGCTGAGCCTTCGGGAGAGCAGACATAGGCATCCTGGAGGGGGAGGGCCTGGGGAGTTTGAGTTTATTAAATAGGAGTTGGTTGCCTATGAGATTAACACCCTGAAATAAATGCAAAGTTAAAAAATATTTTGGCCTCCAGCCCACTTGGCAGGAAGATTAGAAACCTGGAGTGGTCAGAAGGACAAAGCCTTAAAGGGCCAATGTCACATTTCGTTTGTGGCCAGCTGTGATCTCTAAATTTCCCTATCATTTACATCATTCCTTTGGATTATAGTGTCATGTGATGTGTTCCGAAGACCCTATTAAAATGTGTAACAGATGTTTTTCTGGCCACCAGCCTGGCAGACATGAAGGGCGCATTCAAATAAACCCATCTATGAGAAACTAGTATTTTTCTGGTTCAGCTTGGAATTGTTGAACTCCAGTTACTGATGTCTGGCCCTCTTTGCCCTTTTCCCCTTAGGGCAAAAAGGATAAATCTCTGGGATGTCTGAGAAAAGACCTTCTTGCGTGTTCTCCAAGGGTTTCTGGCTTCCTTCAGGCCACCGAGAAGGGGGTCTCTATTGCTTGAGCCAAAGCCTTTCATTTCTCCAACAGGTTTTCATGTATGTTTCTACCAGGAACCTGGCTCCTGGCTGACTACCCTTGCCCCCAGGTCAGCAGAAATCTCTTACTGAAATTGTGTAAGAACCCCGCCTCCTCCTTGGAGAATGATTTTAAATTCTCCTTAGCTTTTCTCCCCACTAGCTTTACACTTTCCTTCTTCTCTTTTGTGGCATGTCTGCTTTTTTAAAAAAATTCTCATTTATTTATCATTTTATCTTTGGCTGCACTGGGTCATTGTTGCTGCCCTGAATTGGTGCCCTGAACTGGGCATTCTCTAGCTTGAAGCAAGAGGGGGCTACTCTCTAGCTGTGGTCCCTGGGCTTCTGTGTGGTGGTGTCTCTTATTGCGAAGCATAAGTTCTGGATCACATGGGCTTAGTCGCTCCGTGCACGTGGAATCTTCCCAGACCAGGGATCAAACCCATGTCCCCTGCATTGGCAGGACGATTCTTAACCACTGGACCGCCAGGGAAGTCTGCAAATTTCTGCTTTTGATTCTTCAGCTGTATTTCCCTAAACCCACTTGATAGATTAAACCCAATATGACTAGTTTTTAAACTTCTTTGTGAACTTTTGACACTAATGTAAATTTGTAATTTAAGGAAAGAGGTTCAGCATCATTGTTATTACCATCATAGCAATTTTTAACGCTTATACCACTTTTTAGAGTGAATGACTTGCTTTCCTGTCCATTATTTCTGCCAATCCTTAATGCAATATTGATATAAGCAAGGCAGAAATTATGATGCTGGGGTTACAGGTAAAGAAACGATGCTCACAGAAAGTAAAGCTGTTCATTCAAAGTCATGCAGCCAGTTCAACTGAGATTCAACCCATTTTAGATTCCAAGTTCAGTGATTTCCTAGAAGTAGTGAGCCCCTATTAATACTTTAACATGGTAGGAACTTAAAAAGATTGTCCATAGAATGGGAATGTTTTTGTAGGACAGTGTAAGTATGCCAAGAATTTGAGAAAGTCAAGGGTCCAGACGAAAATAGAGATACAGAGTCTAGAACTACTTTACCCTAAAATGTATGCTGCAAGATTTCAATAGATGTTATTGTCAGGAAATGGCAACCCACTCCAGTATTCTTGCCTGGAGAATCCCATGGATGGAGAAGCCTAGTAGGTTANAATGTTTTTGTAGGACAGTGTAAGTATGCCAAGAATTTGAGAAAGTCAAGGGTCCAGACGAAAATAGAGATACAGAGTCTAGAACTACTTTACCCTAAAATGTATGCTGCAAGATTTCAATAGATGTTATTGTCAGGAAATGGCAACCCACTCCAGTATTCTTGCCTGGAGAATCCCATGGATGGAGAAGCCTAGTAGGTTACAGTTCACAGGGTTGCAAAGAGTTGGACACGACTGAGCGACTTCACCTTACCCTCACCTTATTGTCAGGAAAAGAACTCCATAGCCAAAGAGACTTGATAAATACTAAATTAGACAGTGTCACAAAAATTTCTGATTACAGCACTCCCAGAGCCTTTGACACGCATCCTGAATTGCCAAGGCAGAGATCAGATGCGCTATGAGCATTTGCAAACATGTTTGACACAAGGCCCTTCTTGCCTAAAGCATCTCATGAGAACACACTTGGGGGCTCACCATCATTTACTACCTAAAATGAAGGTGAGTCCGTCAAAGAGGGGAAGGGTGGGAACTGTTCAGAGGTCAGGAAAAGATCTAGAAGTCAGCTTTATTCTGCTAATTACTGAATCAAAAATTCGATCACTCAATTCAGTTGATTTTGTGTTAAGGTCCTAGAAGGCATAAAACTGGTGTGTCAATATTACAGATGCACGATTTTATTGAAGAGAAATGGACAAGACTAAGGGGGGGAACAATAGAGTGAGAAGACGATACAGAAAGTGGATGGAGAGCAGGTTCTTGATGCGAATGCCAGTAAGTAGTCTTGGCTGTGTGACTTTGGTCAAATCACTATGCCATCTAGACCAGAATTCCCTCAACTATAAATGAGCAGAATAGACTAAGTGGTTTCTCCTCAAGGTTTAGTAATTTTATAAACAAAAGGTATATGTTAAAAAGGGAGATAGTAACTGTTTAAGGTGAAATGGATTGCGGAGTTAGTTTCTTGAGGAATCCTTATTGCTATGAGGTGCTAGGTTAGCATTTCTGGAGGGGAAATCTGAGAGGACAAGTGAGATCAGAAGGAGTTTGCCTTGTCGACAGTAGCAGAGAAAGAGCGTGCCATGTTACTCCCATTATTAAAGTAAGATGACCCCAGGCTTCCAAGTTGAAAATCAAAGGATCACTAGATAGCTGGTCTTGAAGGGAAAACAGAGATTACCTTGCCAGCCAGACAGCAGGCTTTAGAGGAAAAAGGGAAGAATAGAGGTTAATCAGAAGAACTACTGAGAAGGAAGACAAAAACCATTAGGGAGTTGAGGAGGCTCAGTATTAGGGTTTTGCTGAAGAGTCAAGGAAATGGAGAATAATAGGTGAATCAAGTGCGGAGGGAGCTCTTACAAATGGAGAGGGAGAGACATTGGATGGAGGATGGGAGAAACATAAAAATACCTGAATGACTGTGGCTTCCTGTGAACACATCTGGACACCCATGACACAGAAGGGGGCTAATATTACATGCATCTCCACTCAAGACCCAAAGTATATAAAAACTGAATTCCACAGTGTTTCTTTCAAAGAGAGGGAAGGAGAAATACTGGAATAAGATTTCATAGTCTGATAGATAAATGGATAAAGAAGATGGGATATATATTCACAATGGAATATTATTCGGCCATAAAAAGGAATGAAATAATGCCGCTTGCAACAACAGTGTGAATACACCTAAAAACTACCATATTAAATGAAGTAAGTCAGACAAAAGCAAATAACATGGCTTATATGTGGAATCTAAAAAAATAGATACAAGTGAACTTATTTAAAAATAGAGAGAGACTCACAGACAAAGAAAACAAATTTATGGTTACTAAGGGGGAGGGGCTATAGGGATAAATTAGGAGTTTGGGATTAATATATATATGACTGAGCGACTTCACCTTACCCTCACCTTATTGTCAGGAAAAGAACTCCATAGCCAAAGAGACTTGATAAATACTAAATTAGACAGTGTCACAAAAATTTCTGATTACAGCACTCCCAGAGCCTTTGACACGCATCCTGAATTGCCAAGGCAGAGATCAGATGCGCTATGAGCATTTGCAAACATGTTTGACACAAGGCCCTTCTTGCCTAAAGCATCTCATGAGAACACACTTGGGGGCTCACCATCATTTACTACCTAAAATGAAGGTGAGTCCGTCAAAGAGGGGAAGGGTGGGAACTGTTCAGAGGTCAGGAAAAGATCTAGAAGTCAGCTTTATTCTGCTAATTACTGAATCAAAAATTCGATCACTCAATTCAGTTGATTTTGTGTTAAGGTCCTAGAAGGCATAAAACTGGTGTGTCAATATTACAGATGCACGATTTTATTGAAGAGAAATGGACAAGACTAAGGGGGGGAACAATAGAGTGAGAAGACGATACAGAAAGTGGATGGAGAGCAGGTTCTTGATGCGAATGCCAGTAAGTAGTCTTGGCTGTGTGACTTTGGTCAAATCACTATGCCATCTAGACCAGAATTCCCTCAACTATAAATGAGCAGAATAGACTAAGTGGTTTCTCCTCAAGGTTTAGTAATTTTATAAACAAAAGGTATATGTTAAAAAGGGAGATAGTAACTGTTTAAGGTGAAATGGATTGCGGAGTTAGTTTCTTGAGGAATCCTTATTGCTATGAGGTGCTAGGTTAGCATTTCTGGAGGGGAAATCTGAGAGGACAAGTGAGATCAGAAGGAGTTTGCCTTGTCGACAGTAGCAGAGAAAGAGCGTGCCATGTTACTCCCATTATTAAAGTAAGATGACCCCAGGCTTCCAAGTTGAAAATCAAAGGATCACTAGATAGCTGGTCTTGAAGGGAAAACAGAGATTACCTTGCCAGCCAGACAGCAGGCTTTAGAGGAAAAAGGGAAGAATAGAGGTTAATCAGAAGAACTACTGAGAAGGAAGACAAAAACCATTAGGGAGTTGAGGAGGCTCAGTATTAGGGTTTTGCTGAAGAGTCAAGGAAATGGAGAATAATAGGTGAATCAAGTGCGGAGGGAGCTCTTACAAATGGAGAGGGAGAGACATTGGATGGAGGATGGGAGAAACATAAAAATACCTGAATGACTGTGGCTTCCTGTGAACACATCTGGACACCCATGACACAGAAGGGGGCTAATATTACATGCATCTCCACTCAAGACCCAAAGTATATAAAAACTGAATTCCACAGTGTTTCTTTCAAAGAGAGGGAAGGAGAAATACTGGAATAAGATTTCATAGTCTGATAGATAAATGGATAAAGAAGATGGGATATATATTCACAATGGAATATTATTCGGCCATAAAAAGGAATGAAATAATGCCGCTTGCAACAACAGTGTGAATACACCTAAAAACTACCATATTAAATGAAGTAAGTCAGACAAAAGCAAATAACATGGCTTATATGTGGAATCTAAAAAAATAGATACAAGTGAACTTATTTAAAAATAGAGAGAGACTCACAGACAAAGAAAACAAATTTATGGTTACTAAGGGGGAGGGGCTATAGGGATAAATTAGGAGTTTGGGATTAATATATATACATTACTATATATAAAACAGATAACCAATAAGAACCTACAAAGGTCCGTCTAGTCAAGGCTATGGTTTTTCCAGTGGTCATGTATGGATGTGAGAGTTGGACTACGAAGAAAGCTGAGTGCCGAAGAATTGATGCTTTTGAACTGTGGTGTTGGAGAAGACTCTTGAGAGTCCCTTGGACTGCAAGGAGATCCAACCAGTCCATCCTAAAGGAGACCAGTCCTGGGTGTTCATTGGAAGGACTGATGCTGAGGCTGAAATTCCAATACATTGGCCACCTCATGCGAAGAATTGACTCACTGGAAAATACCCTGATGCTGGGAGGGATTGGGGGCAGGAGGAGAAAGGGACGACAGAGGATGAGATGGCTGGATGGCATCACTGACTTGATGCACATGAGTTTGTGTGAACTCTGGGAGTTGGTGATGGACAGGGAGGCCTGGCGTGCTGCGATTCATGGGGTCGCAAAGAGTCGGACACGACTGAGTGACTGAACTGAACTGATAAGGGAAAAGAATCTGAAAAGGAGTATCTATCTATCTACAACTGAATCAGTGTGTTATACACCTGAAACTAACACAATATTGTAAATCAGCTATGTTTCAATAAAAATTTAAGAGTTCACAGTCTGAGAGCAAAATTGATTCTGGCCCAAGAGCCCTTGAGTTTTGGAGTGTGATGATGGATGTGAATTTGCCGTCTATCCACCACTGACACCCTGGGTGATCTGAAAGTCATTTCTTCTCTCTGAGAGATTTGGACTCACTGGGAAGCAGAGGAAAAGAAAAACTGAATGTGAAGGTCAGTACTATCAGGTCAACATGGTTAAAGCCCACATTCCTAAAATCCAAAGTGCTGAGCCTCCTGGAAATTGTGACTGCTTAACTTCTCTGTTCCATAGATGGCCGTCAGCCCTGTGCTGATTGGGCATGGAAAGCAAGGTGACACAAGGTTACCTTAAGTCTTTGTGGTGACTGGATTTGAGAAGGAAATAAGACATGAAATTTACAGCAACATTACAGGGTTGCATTAGATCCTGCCTGGGCGTCTCTGCTTGTGTCAGGAGGCAAGGGAACTCAGCCATGACCTAGCAGGTCAGTCCAATGCAGAGTTGTTCTTCGTTCTGCTCCTCTCTAATCTCACTAAACTCTGCAGCATTGAAATGAAACTAATATTAGGTGGGCACATGTTAAAAGGCTCCTGAGATTTATTCCTTGTAGTTGCTCTAGGATTCTTTGATGTTTCAGAATTTTCCACAGCAGCAGTGTCTACAAAGAGAAGCACAAAATTAAACCACACAGTTTAGGAAAAGTGGCCTAATAGAAGGAACACAAACTAAGAAGCCCTCTCTTGCCATACTCAGTCATCACAAACAGAAAGGTTTTTCCATGAGTCTGGCCAACTGCACTGAACCAAAATGGCTCAGACAAGGGCATGTCTATCTTTGAAGTGTTCTCAAGGGTGATCCTGTTATTTAAATAGGGAACAGCATTTTCTTAGGAAGTCCCTTGGCTGATAATACACTTGTTTTGACTTGTATAGAAATCATCTCATCTTAGCTGTTTCTAAGGCATGCCAAAAGTAAGCTGAAAAGGGAAAAACTAGTCAACTGGACATTTCTAACTATCTGGATCCTTAGCAACATGCATAACAAACATCTATTTCACCAATTAGCATATCTTTCTTGGAGAAAATGATGGTGTCTTGCCATGATAGAAGTCTGAGTCCCTTTGAGTACATGAGTAGGAACAACCCATCCAAACTCACTTCATATGAGATGACTAGAAGGTCCTGTCCTACTCTGGGATTAAAAAGCTATCCTTGAGCAAATACTGGCTTTCCCTTCCTGCCTCTCATGTGTTCAGTGGCTCAACAAATATATGTTGATGCAAAAGTGGGCGATTCCAGGCAGTTCAGATCTCTTCCTGGTCAAGGAGCGGCATGACATTGATTTTCTTCTCTGTAGAGCCTTACTCCTCACCAGCTATGAATACTTTTTCTTCCCTTTCTCCCACAATAGTCTCTTTTTCTTGCTTCTTCTTAGACTATCTCCTCCAGGACGGAATTCATAGCCTGTTACCTTGTTATCCTGAGCCTGTCTGGGTACTGTGCACATAGGAGGTGGTTTATATTGACTGAGTGAATGATGTTCTTTTAAGAAACCACATAGACTTCTCCTTAAGCCAAAACAGCCTGTCCAGGCCCTTTGCTTTTCTTCTTTAGATTACTTTAGTTTCCTCTTTTTATCTGTTACCACCTTTTCTGCCCCTTGAGGGTCTTCTCCATGCAAATTGGATTAAGACAGAGTGCTCCAGCTCCTCCTCTCTTTCGTTTCACTCTTGCTATAGACTGAATGTTTGAATCCCCTTAGAATTCATATGTTGAAACCGAATCCCTAATGTCATGGTGTTTGGAGATGCAGATCTGGGGAGGTGATTAGTTCATGAGAGCAGAGCCCTCATAAATGAGGTTAGTCCCCTTTAAAATACATACACACACCACACACACACATATATGGGGCTTTCCCAGTGGCTCAGTGGTAAAGAGTCCACCTGCAATGCAGGAGCCACAGTAGATCCAGGTTCAATCCTGGGTCAGAAAGATCCCCTGGAGGAGGGCAGGGTAACCCACTTTAGTATTCTTATGTGGAGAATCCATGGACAGAGGAGCCTGGTGGGCTACAGTCCATAAGTTCACAAAGAGTCAGACACAACTAAAATAACTTAGCATGCATATATATATGACTACTGCTCAGCCATTAAAAAAATGAAATGATGCCATTTGCAGCAACATGGATGGGCCTAGAGATTATTATACTAAGAGAAGTAACTCAGACAAAGGCAAATATCAGATCACTTACAAGCAGGATCTAAAAAGTGATGCAAATGAATTTGTTTACAAAACAGAAATAGACTCACAGACCCAGAAAACAGATTTATGTTTACCAAATGGGAATAGGGGGAGGGTTTAACTAGGTTTTGGATTAATATATACACACTACTATACATAAAATAGAGCAACAATAAGGACCTACCATATAGCAAAGGGAGCTGTATTTAATATCTTGTAATAACCTATAAGTGAAAAGAATCTGAACAAGAAGTATATGTATATATGTGTATATATATAGCTGAATCACTGTTCTGTACACCTGAAACATTGCAGAAGAGAGACACCCCATAGAGCTCCTGTGTCCCCTCTGCCATGTGTGGACACAGAAAACAGATGACTGTCTAAGAAGCTCCCCTCTCTGAACACACAATCTGCTGGTGTCTTGGCCTTGGACTTCCCAGACTCCAGAAGAAATACATTTCTGTTGTTTATAAGCCACTCAATCTATGGTATTCTGTTATAACAGGTGTAATACAGCCTGCTCTAAGACAGCCCTTGAAAATAAGCCCTCTCTCCTCATGAGGTTTTCCTTTCTGATTATTGTAGGGAATCACATGCAAAAAAAAAACCCAAACAGAATCATGCAGTGTTCTGATAGTCTTATTTCTGTTCTGTAGCTCTAATCACTGTGAAGTTTGTGTATGTATATGTTTTTTAGTAATTTCTTTCCCTGAGTTTGAAAGTGCACTCTATTCACTGCAAGGAAAGTTAAAGTACAAAACTGTATAAATAAGATCACCTATAATCCCATAAGCAGAGATAACCAGTATTAACATTTGGGTCTGTTATTATATCTGTTAATGCGTATGTGACTCTTACACACACACATCTATAATTGTTAACTCAAATTTTTATTTTAAGTGTATTCCTAGTTTTATGTTTCTTTTTTAATCTAGTGCTGTATCCTGTGTCCTGCCTTTTGGATTTGTATTACTGTACCCTGCCTTGTAGTTCTAGTTCATTCTACTCAGAAAATAGTTTTCAATAGTACTCTTTCTGTACTCTTAAGTGACACTGTTGGTGGTGGGAACAGAAATGAGGTTGAGGAAAAGAGAAGAAGAAAAACAGAAACTACCCCTGTACTCAGAAATGTATGAACAGATTAGAAAAGTCTAGTTTCTCCTCATGAAAGCAATTATTCAACTACAAGGCAAGCGATAATAGTACAAACCCCAAAATCAGGACATGGGATATATTACTAAATGAAAAGAGACATAAAACTAAGTATACAGTCAAAAACAAAAATTTGATTTAACAATTATACATATATGTGTTTGTGTGTGTTTAAGGGTCACATACACACTAGTTAGTTCAGTTCAGTCGCTCAGTCGTGTCCGACTCTTTGCAACACCATGGACTGCAGCATGCCAGGCTTCCCTCTCCATCACCAACTCCTGGAGCATACACAAACTCGTGTCCATCGAGTCAGTGATGCCATCCAACCATCTCAGAATAATGAAATTGCATCCCCAAATGTTGATACGGTTATCTCTGTTTATGGATGATAGGCAGCTTTTTTCTTATTTATACAGTTTTGTGCTTTCCTGATAGTGCATAGTCTGGTTTCCCTTCATAAAAGCAATTAGTCAGCTTCCTCACCTCCATTCCCATTCCCATCACCACCAGTGTCATTTCAGAGTACAGAGGGAGTGTCTGATAAATATTTCTGAATATAATGGACTAGAATGATGTGCGATGCACCCATAGGAGGAAACCTGAGTGCTTGATCTTCCTCTTTTGTTCTTGCCACACAGAGAAAGTCACAGCTTGAAACAAGCCGTGAATGGTTCTTTGGCGGGCATGCAGCAATACACCTGCTGAGTTGTGAGCCTGATGAATCAT
>SJYX01001660.1:981149-993212 GCA_006410675.1 Oreotragus oreotragus | reverse complement strand
AATGCGTATGTGACTCTTACACACACACATCTATAATTGTTAACTCAAATTTTTATTTTAAGTGTATTCCTAGTTTTATGTTTCTTTTTTAATCTAGTGCTGTATCCTGTGTCCTGCCTTTTGGATTTGTATTACTGTACCCTGCCTTGTAGTTCTAGTTCATTCTACTCAGAAAATAGTTTTCAATAGTACTCTTTCTGTACTCTTAAGTGACACTGTTGGTGGTGGGAACAGAAATGAGGTTGAGGAAAAGAGAAGAAGAAAAACAGAAACTACCCCTGTACTCAGAAATGTATGAACAGATTAGAAAAGTCTAGTTTCTCCTCATGAAAGCAATTATTCAACTACAAGGCAAGCGATAATAGTACAAACCCCAAAATCAGGACATGGGATATATTACTAAATGAAAAGAGACATAAAACTAAGTATACAGTCAAAAACAAAAATTTGATTTAACAATTATACATATATGTGTTTGTGTGTGTTTAAGGGTCACATACACACTAGTTAGTTCAGTTCAGTCGCTCAGTCGTGTCCGACTCTTTGCAACACCATGGACTGCAGCATGCCAGGCTTCCCTCTCCATCACCAACTCCTGGAGCATACACAAACTCGTGTCCATCGAGTCAGTGATGCCATCCAACCATCTCAGAATAATGAAATTGCATCCCCAAATGTTGATACGGTTATCTCTGTTTATGGATGATAGGCAGCTTTTTTCTTATTTATACAGTTTTGTGCTTTCCTGATAGTGCATAGTCTGGTTTCCCTTCATAAAAGCAATTATTCAGCTTCCTCACCTCCATTCCCATTCCCATCACCACCAGTGTCATTTCAGAGTACAGAGGGAGTGTCTGATAAATATTTCTGAATATAATGGACTAGAATGATGTGCGATGCACCCATAGGAGGAAACCTGAGTGCTTGATCTTCCTCTTTTGTTCTTGCCACACAGAGAAAGTCACAGCTTGAAACAAGCCGTGAATGGTTCTTTGGCGGGCATGCAGCAATACACCTGCTGAGTTGTGAGCCTGATGAATCATTTGTCTGGTTATCTTGCTAGTCATGCTGAACCGAATGCCACTTTTCAAACCAAACAGGCCAAACCGGGGAGCTTCCCTTGCTTTGGTCTTGGGTGAGTGTTTTCTCTGCAAATAGTCTCCCTCCCCCTTTTAAAAAATCTGTAATGATGGACTTACAGAAACAGCATTCATAGAATGCTTTCCTACCACTCTTGCTTTTCTAGGAAGGGTTTTATTCTATATGGAGAAGTGAATTTGATTTGGTCCCTTATTTTATTTATATATAAAACCAAGTAAAGATATTAACCATGGGATTAATTAATAAGGAAGCAGGACCCTGCCAGGTATTTCCCTTGGGGAACAAAGCAAACAACAAAATCACCCCCCCATACTCCTTCTTATCTATTTCATTAAATGCTTTGGCAAGTCTCAATGACCCGCTTGTTTAACTGACCTAATGATTTTTATGTTTTTGAAATTTACTCTTTTGCAAAAGTTAACGTCTCTTTGCTTAACATCCAACCTTCTATCTTCGGTCCCAGGCTTCCTTACAGACCATCCCCCCTCTCTCTTCTTTAGATGAGGAACTGCAAGGGTCACTGAAATTAATGAGAAACACAATCACAACAACATGAAACTAGAGGCCCAACTTGGCTTGAAGGTGCTCCGTTTAGGTGTATCACATTGCATTAGATGATGTCAGGGCTTCATGTGGGTTAATCAAAATGTAACCTCAGCCTTACTCAAATCACCTGTTGGACTGCTGTTTGCCAGAGGTTGAGCCTTCCTGATGCTGCTGGGTCTGTAATGCATTTAGGTAATCATAATCCCTTCCATTTGGGAGAGTGCGTTCTACTTTTCAAAGCTCTTTCACATCTATTCTCTCATTTGATCCTTACTTAGCCCTGGAAACATTTCCCATTTTATGGATGAGGAAACCCAGAAGAAATTGACTTGCTCATGGCCAGTCAACCAGTTTTTCCTGTTTTTTTTTTTTCTCTATCCTTCCCTCTTTACCTTTCTCTCAACTATTATAAACAAGTTACTAAAGTTTAAGCTTCTTTTTAGTGTTTCTACTTAACACCACTCAGTGTATTTTCTTATAGTTGTTATGATTGGGATTAACAGATGGTAAAGAATCTGCCTGCAATGCAGGATACCTGGATGCAATCCCTGGGTTGGGAGGATCCCTTGGAGAAGGAAATGGCTACTCACTCTTCTATTCTTGCCTGGAGAATTC
Organism: Oreotragus oreotragus; assembly: GCA_006410675.1. NCBI lineage: Eukaryota > Metazoa > Chordata > Mammalia > Artiodactyla > Bovidae > Oreotragus > Oreotragus oreotragus. The sequence goes on along the minus strand of SJYX01001660.1, from coordinate 990,950 downwards.
CATGGACAGAAAAGCCTGATCTGGTACTCCATGGAGTCACAAAGAGTCAGACACGACTGAGCGACCAACACACTACTATATGGAACATGGATAACCAACAAGGACCTACCGTATAGCACAGGAAAATATACTCAGTATCCTGTAGTAACTTACAAAGGAAGGGAATCTGAAAATGAACATGTGTGTGTGTGTGCGTGAATCACTGTGCTGTACACCTGAAACTAACACATTGCAAATCAACTATACCTCAATAGAATTTTTTAATATTTAAAAAAGAAAATGTAATCATATCAATTGCCTATGATTTTATATTAAATGTTGAATTTTCATTTCAAGTGCCATATTCCACAATCCATGGTTTAAAGACACCCAATGCTGAAAAGAAATTTAAATGTTCCCTAGTCCACACCCTGACCTCCTGGTCCCTACTTCCAAACTGTCATAAACTGAGATACTCTGAGAGTGATTGCCCTCAGTTTCTTTGGAACATTTTTTATATCTAGACTTTTTACAGCCTTTCTCTGGTCCAACTATCTTTTGAGTAAGAAGTTTCTGTTACAACTATCCTTTCCTCTGCAGTCTGAACCACTTTCACCTTATTCTGTTCTTGACAGAGTCAGCAAACAGTTCTTCTCTTTCTGTAACTAGTATCAGATTCTGATTTCTTGATGTACCCTCTCCCCAAATTTGAGGTTATGTATCAGATCAAGATGATTTATGAACCAAGGGAGTAGACACACTGGAATTAATTTTTCTGATAGAGTAGCTTCTCTAACAAAAGACATGAAAGTATTTGATGGCAGGTTGTATCCAGAGTCAAAGCAAACTCTTGTCTCTTTGGGGTCATGGTTCCTGAGTCTCAATTTCAGAGAATCCAGGGACACTTGCAAGCTCTCCCAGGAGTGAAGAAGTGAGATGGCATCAGCCACACAAAGGCATTCTTGTGGCTGAACTCAGCTGCAGAGCTGTCAACTAGATGTAACTGAAATATCCCATTTTCTAGTTCCTTTCTATGTATATCTCCCTTTTGCTATCATAAAGCCTCTAGTAAATTCTTGTTTAAATATTTCTGCCTCATTTTGGCTGTGCTATGGGGGATTCAGGAAAAGGTAACATGTCCATACTCGGGACAGAATGTGTAAGAGGCAGATGCTCCTTCTCTCCCCTCAGAGTTGATTCATTGAGCTGATAGCCAAGGGAGAGCTGAATTTCCAATGTAAGGGACAAATAGAGTGTCCCGATCACTTAACCCTGTTGGAGGGCATCCATCCATTGTCCATCTTAAAAGATCTATGTTTTATTTTACTGAGGATGATAGTAGCTTTTTTTGGGGGGGGGGCATGATAAAAATTTTTGTTAACTCATTTAACAAATGTATGAGTTCTCCACCTATGCAATACATATAAAGACTTGAAAAGTCATGTTGTACTTTGCCCTCAAGGAGCTGATAATCAACAAGTGGATAAGACCTAAACATCAAAGATATTGAGAGCAGCTGGGAGGTACAAGACAGCCACATGACAAGAGGGTCACTTTCAGGTTCACGTCCAGGCAAGGTTCTTGGTACTGTGGCATTTGAACTGGGCTTGGGCTGCCAGACATTTCTGGCCTCAGCAAAATCACAGAGGCAGGGCATCTTCAGGAGTCAATGAGTTTATGGAAGAGAAGAGTGGGAGAGCAGCTGAACAGTAAGACAGAAACCACATCATGAGTATCATGGAAGGATATGATGAAAGGCCTTGAATGCCAGTGTCAATATATCCAACACTATTCATAACCAGGCAAAAATACTGGAGTGGGTTGCTATTTTCCTCCTTAGGGGATCTTCCTGACCCAGGGATTGCACCTGTATCTGTGTCTTCTGCATTGCAGGCAGATTCTTTACCTGCTGAGCTATGAGGGAAGCAGCATAGCTTGGCTTCTGCCTAATAGCCCAGAGGTGCATTGTTACATATTCTAGAGTAGGGATGGAAAAACACAGCCCAACAGTCCAGCCAGTCGCTTGTTTTTGTATGGCTTGGGAACACAGAATGTTTTTTACTGATTGAGAAAAAAAATTAAATGAAGAATATTTTGTGATATGGAAAAATTACATGATTTTGAAATTTCAGTGCCCCAAAATGGAGTTTCATCAAAGCACAGCCATATTCATTTGTTTACGTTTTGCCTCTAGCTGCTTTCTGCCTACAATGGCAGAGCTGAGTAGCTGAATTGGGGATCACTCGGCCCGAAAAGCCTAAAACATCCATTATCTGACTCTTTACAGAAAAGTGTGCCATTGTCTGGTTCAGGTCATACTCTACATAGTTCGTCTCCCAAGAGTCATGATGAATCTATACAGTATGAGTACCTAATTTTCCATTTTAGATATTATACGTTTGCCTAAGGAAGTTTTATGTTGAGTAATGTTTGCTTATTTTCCAGAACAGCTTTCCAATGTCACCAAAGTCATGTGACTTATTAGCCTCTTTCCATGGGTAATAAATAATGTTATTTTAATCTGCAAAGTTGGACCAAAGTTCCACTATTAGAGAAAAAAATTGCTGTGAAGTTCAATTGAGAAATATATTTAAAAATTAAAAAGCATCAAAAGTTTAAAAACAGCAAAGAAAGAAGGAAAAGAAAAAGCCCTGTTGCTTTCTAAGTTGAACTCAAGCTTTGAGGCTTAGGGATAGTACTGATTTTTTTTTATTGGAATGACCCAAACTTCTCCTTTGAACAACGTTAAGGACAAACGTCTTCAGGTTGCCTGTCCGTGTTGCTGATTTAGAATCTGGCTCCATGCAAGTCTGTCTACTGTTGCGTATCCTTGGATGAATTTTGGTTTAGGAACCAGTAAAGAAAGAGGTTGTGCCACCCAAATCTGAAGAGGCAGATCTTCCCTCCATCAGCACTAGAGCTACTTTTGTTCCAAAGAAACCTGTGCTGAATGTCCTTTACCTATAGTCAAACTGGAGTTTTCATGGTCTAAGTTACTTAAAGAATGACTGGGTAGACAGGACTTGGAATATAATCTGTGAACACTGTAAATACTCCTTTGAGCCACTCAACACCGCTAGCAGCATCTTGCCACCTCATTCATCTATTACATATGCTGTGCTTAGTCACTCAGTCATGTCTGACTCTTTGTTACCTTACAGACTGTAGCCCATCAGGCTCATCTGTCCATGGGGATTCTCCAGACGAGAAGACTGGAGTGGGTTGCCATGCTCTCCTCCAAGGGGTCTTCCCAAACCAGGGATCAGACCCAGGTTGCCTCCGTTGCAGGTGGATTCCTTCCCATCTGAGCCATGAGGGAAGCCCGAGAATACTGGAGTGGGAAGCCTATCCCTTCTCCAGGGAACTTCCTGACCCAGGAATCGAACCAGGGTTTCCCACATTACAGGAGGATTCTTTACCAGCTAAGCTACCAGGGAAGCTCCATTTATTACATATTTATCAATTAAATAATTATTGATTCTCAAGCATAGTTGAAATCTGTGGAAGACGTGGGTTATATAATCATTTTATTTAAACAAAATTGTTATTTACAGCTTAATAAAAACCTAGAAACAAGTATGTTCCTTTCCTTCCTTCCTCATTTCTTCCCTTTCTCCATCTCTCCCTCATCCCCCTCTTTCTTTCTCTCTCTCTTTGGACATGGTGATCAGAAACCCCAGTGGTATGGATCATAGCCACTACAGGCCTTCAATAACTCACAATCCAGAGTTAAGGTAAACACAAGGTGCTCTTGTACCAAGAAGAAAAATACCAGACCCAGATTGGAAGACTCAGAATGACTGCCTTAAAAGACATTTGGGTTGAGTCCTGAAGCTTCAATCAGAATTTGTTGTACAAAGACAATAAGGAAGAACTGTCAGTGAAGAGAAGCATGTGGATGAAGACTTGGAGGTGAGTGAGCCCTGAGTATCTGGACATCCACAAAGAGATCAATGTAGCTGGAATACAAGGTTTGAGGTGGGGCTGGTACTCAGGAAGTGGGTAGAAGAAAGTAGGGACTTCTTATAAATGGCTGTATATTATGCCACGGAACTTTTACTTGAAGGCAAGGGAATAACATTGTCAGGTTAGTATTTCAGAAAAATCATCATGAACAAGTGTAAAAGATGAATTTGAGTGGGATAGAATTGAATTGGTTGTTAGGTAACCAGTTGTGTAATTCAAGCAAGAGAAACAAACCTGGATGGAACGCCTGGTGGCTTTCTGATTACAGAAACTTCTTTTTGCTCTTCTCTCTGCATTCTTAGTTGCTGTTTGTTTCTCTCACTGACTTGTGAGAAGAGATTATACTCAGTTTATTCTTAACAGTTTTGTAGAATGTTGGACACAGAGAAGACACTCGACGAAGTGGCCTAACAAATAAATTATTGAATCAGTCATTCTATCTCAGATCTTACCCATTCATTGTTAAAACAATGAATAGGTTTATCTGTACCATTTTCCTAGATTCCACATATATGCATTGATACATAAAGATGCACGGGCATAGAGAACGGACATGTGGGCACAAGGAGGATGGGAGGGTGGGATGAATTGGGAGATTGGGATTGACATATATACACTATCCTATGTAAAATAGAGAGCTAATGGGAAGCTTCTGTGAAGCACAGAAAGTTCAGCAAGATGCTCTCTGATGACCTAGAGAGAGGCTGAGAGGGTGGAATGGGAGGGATGTCCAAGAGGGAGGGAATATATGTATGCATATGGCTGATTAACATTGTGCAGTAGAAACTAACACAACACTGTAAAGCAATTATACTCCAATTAAAAAAAATGAATAGGTATCGTTCAAGTGAGAGCGGTGCTTATTTTAATGAGTTTAGAGCAACAGGTCATGTGCTTTTCACGCCTCCTGCTCTGTAGAAATCCAACATCTGGGTCAGGAAAATAAAAGTATTAGATTTCTGTTGTATCTCCTCCAAGCTTTCTGGAAATATCTTCCTTTTCAGAGATTTGCTTATCCTCCACAAATTAAACCAGTAAAATATTCTTAAAATAGGAGACTCACTTTTATTAAAGTGACAGCTTTAATAATGCCTCCTTCTGCCAAGCATTAAATCAATCAGTCAGTAAATAAATTTTAGTGTTGAATAAGAAAAAAACTTCCAATGGTCACTGTTATTCATGAATGGAATGACCTATCTGAAAAACAGCAGGTCCTCTGACTTCAGTGCTGTTGGGAAAAATCAGTTGGGTATATTCTGGATGGTGTACAGGGCATTTCTGCTTTAGTGAAAACTGGATGAATTGAACTTTACAATTACTTCAAACTTGAATATTTTGGAGTTCTCTTATTGAAAATCTACTATTTTATGTATAAATTATTATATTTATTCATTTGATAAATACAAATGCCCATTGATTTTAAATGTTGGCCATATAACAGAAACCCTTTCAAGGAGAACATATTTGCAAATGCTAATTCAAGGATGAAGAGAAGCAAAGAGGGAGTGATTGTAATCTGGTCTTCCAAACTCAAAACTGGCAGAGTCTTATAGAAAAGCTCATGTATCTTTTTTGGTAGATTGAGCCACTGTGAATTTATACTTTGGTCCTTTGTGAAATGCATGAAAGATATTCTTCTTTATTTCTAGTAGACCTTTCACAGGATTCCTATTTCCATAGAAGTAAGAAGTAGATTAAATAAATATCACTCCAAGAGTTCAACCTTAGAACTTCTCTAGTATGGACTGATTTGTTTGGTTCCAGGGTAGATATAATTTACCTTGGTTTGATATTTTGACTCACCTCATGGGCTGCTTCAAAAGCTATAGTCAGGGTGCACCTGATATAAAAAAAAGGATTTAGGCTGAGAGACAAGATACTTGGCTCTAGTCCTAGTCTATCATGAAACAGCTATTCTCCCTAAATGACTCCCTTCATAACTCTACACCTTTCTTTCCTCATCTACATAATGGAGGAGCTGATGGGGAAAATTGAGAGGTCTCTCAGATCCCTAAATTCTACAATTTGAAAATAAAATCTTTTGGGGAAAAGCTCTGACAAGCATGAAATGTCTTTATGTGGGTTTACCCAGGGATGGACTTCTAGCATGACCATGCATTGTTTTGTATTAATTCTGTCTGATGCTCGGTGCATCATTTTTGGTTGCCTTAAAAAATGTATCCAGTGAAAGACACATAAGATATGTAGTTCTCTTGGGAAATGCAATGTCTCAATGTATTAGTGTTATTTTGATGAGATGAGTTGGGGAGACCAAGACATTGGGTTTTAAAGTCATGAAAACACTGTGTTTTTGTTGAATTTCTGTGTAGAAAGAATAAACATTTCTTTCTCTTCAAGTAGTGTTTATGTTATTCACCAGAAACATGATTGATAACACAAGTGGGAGGTGATAGTATATTTATGTGAGACCCACACAGAGTAATCCCACATGGAGAAATATCCTATAACACAACCATTAGCGATGATCTGGCCAAAGTGTTCCTCTTCCTCCAAGGAAAAATATGTCTTTTAATAACTGAATAATTCATCTATTTTGATTCTTCGACTAGATTATGACCTGAAGTTACTGCAGTACTACAGGAAATCAAGTTTGATTTTGTAATATAGTCAAATGAGTACTTTAGAGTGCCATGTCTGAGATCAATAAGGAAGCGGTAACTACATTTACTGTCATATGATGATATTGATGTAAAAACATAATGGTCAAAATTATAAAATCAATTTCATAATTTAATCAGAAATGTTTATTGATACTGTTAAAGTTGAATTCAATAGCTTCTGGTATGTAGTTAATTTCCTACCTGTCAGAAAAATGTATTGAAATGTTCTTTCTTGAAAATGATTGGAGTTAATTCAGTAGAGAAAACAGCAAAGTTTCATGCTAATAGATAGAAATTTCTTCTCTCTCCAGCTCTTGATGGTGAATCCTGGAAGTTTTCTGTTTGATTGAGAAAGAAACCTTTCTCTCAATCAAACAGAAATACCCACCAGCTGCCCAAGTGATTGGCATGGTCATCCCCTAAAATGTAATGATACCCACCAGCTGCCCAAGTGATTGGCATGGTCATCCCCTAAAATGTAATCAGTTGCATTCTTGGGATGAAGACAGAGTTTTAACTTCACTATAAACCTGCAGAAATGGTTAAACAACGTGTATATAAGGAGTGTGAAGAGTGCAAAGGCTCAAGGCCCTCGTGAAACACTCTCTAGTTGAAAAAATACATAAGAAAGATAAAGTTCTAGAGGCTGGAATTCTCTGATGCTTTTACTTTATCACTAGCTACCAATTTGGGTCTTTATCCACTTCAAGTTGAAGGTATCTAAATTGAAGCAAAAGACACTTAAAGGAGTATCTTGTGTGAGGAATGTCTAAGTGTGACGTGCATGTTTGAGATAACCTCTTACGACTTATGAGAACCCATCCAACTCATCCAGTTTCAATGAGATAAAGACCAGATTCTGAAGGCTTAGCAGTTCATTCAGGTGTATGAAATATCTGAATGTCCCGACAAATAACATAATTTTGGCAGCCTTCATGTTTCTTTAGAAGTTATCATTTTCTTGTTTAAAGCCTAATTATGCTCCCCTACCATGTGGGAATGAAGTCAGATTTCCTTACATGGGCATTTAAGAGATTTCACTCTCTGTCCGAACTATTTTCTGCTCGTCTGCTTACTCTTCTGCACATATTCCAAGTTAGTCAGACTTGCCTTTAAACTCTCCCTCAAACGGTCCATGCCTTCTTTGTCAGTGATTGTCCCTGACAATGTCTGCCTGGTACTTAAAAATAAAAAGATTCACTTCCATTTCACCTTGTAATTGCATCTTCTTTTTGATGTTGCTTCACCAATTTGACAATAAGCTCCCTGGGGATTGGTACTGGGTCCTACATCCTCCAGAACATTAAGCAATTGCACACAGAGTGGTTACTCAGAGTATTTGGTCAACTGAATGTTCTGTGAAATTGTTAAGATTAGAGTTCCCAGAGGCAAAATTTTGGAATGCAGCCAAATTCACATTTTGGGTGTGCTTCAGTTCATTGCTATGAATCAGAATGGAAAATCATTCTTAATTAGAATCATAAAATTTATGCACAGGATAGAACTGCGGGTCTCATTGTACAAAGGAGAGAATGAAGGCTCAGAAAGTTCACAAAGATGTTTAGCATCAGAGTCACCTACCAGAAGGTTTCCTGACCCCCACTCACTCCTCTTTTTGTTATACCATGAGACTTTGGAGTAGCTAATTCTAATTATCCTTTGATGATAGAAAAAGAGAGACAGGTTGCTTTAAAAACAAATAGAATCCTTTGAATATTAGGTGATGCTTCAGAAATTTTAAGAACTGATAACAGAAGATACCAAGAAGTTTCACTTGAATTGCTAGTTGCTAATTTTTGTCTTCTGGGTATAAGGCATTCTTATTGAAATGAATAAATCCAGTAGTTCAGTAAAGAACATAGCTAAACTCTCTGAAAAATTATACTGCATTTTGAAACAGAATTCACTGGATCTGTGTTCTAACTCTAGGCGTGCATGGGATCTGTCTTTAGGATTTCCCCCCCATTACTCTCTAATTGGGCTGCTCCTGACGTCCCAGGCCATCTCCTCCTTCCTGAAAACTGGCTTTTCCACTTATCTTTATTGCTCTTCTAATGTAAAAAATATTAAAGATTCAAGTTTAAGCTTTATTAAGTGTCAGCTAAGACTATGCCTACACAAAAAGCAAAGGATATATGCAAGTATGAACACATTAATACGCGAAGAAATGTAAGGGTTCTCTAATGCCAGTGAGAGTTTATCTACAAAAAAATGTTGTATGTTCCAGCAGAACTAACTGTAAGACAAAACCTGTTTTCCTGTTAACTTTTATACAAGTTTCTATGGGGGATAAACATCCAATCATTTGGGTTAAGATGACCAAAGCAGGCTATCGATGTACACATTTAATAAGATAGAAAGAATACTATAGAAGATAGACTATAAGAATACTATATAAGATATAAAGAATACTATAGTGTTTTTATGATATAAAATCCTTTATTTCATACTTATTATATATTGGTCCTCTACATGATTTACACATCTCATTTCACCATTGCAACCACCTTCCAATACCTGTATTATGATCTGCACTTAAATAAGCATTAGAGCACAGTCTTTTAAGTCAAAGGTACTTGGGTACAACCCCTACTTCTTCCCTTTGTCAGCAGTGAGGTCTTAAGCAAATTCTTTAACTCTGTTAAACTTCAGCTTTTTTAGCATAAAAGTGAAAGACTGATAGCACACACCTCATGGGATCATATAAGTTTTAAAATAGAGAGTGCTAACGTGCCCCAAGTACATGGTTCTCAATAACTGTTAGGTTATTGTTAGTAGGTTCTCAATAACTGTTAGCAGCTTTTGTTTACTATTAATACAGCTGAGGTACCTGAGTCTTGAAGTTAAATAACTCATCCAAGACCACACGGCAACTAAGTGGAAAAACTGAAATTTAAATGATGGTCTCTCCCAGTTTTATGTGTGGGGGAATGTTGTGGCAGTCCATAAAATAAGTGGGGAGTGATAAGTGGGCCAGGGTAGAGTAAATGAAAATAGAACAGAGAGGATTAATTAAAAGAAATTTGCTCCTTGGAAGAAAAGCTATGACCAACCTAGACAGCATATTAAGAAGCAGAGACATTACTTTGCCAACAAAGGTCCATCTAGTCAAAGCTATGGTTTTTCCAGTAGTCATGTATGGATGTGAGAGTTGGACTATAAAGAAAGCTAAGCACCAAAGAACGGATGCTTTTGAACTGTGGTGTTGGAGAAGACTCTTGAGAGTCCCTTGGAC
>SJYX01001660.1:903005-958213 GCA_006410675.1 Oreotragus oreotragus | reverse complement strand
GTGTATAAGAGACAGCAGTTAGAACTGGACACGGAACAACAGACTGGTTTCAAATAGGAAAAGGGGTATGTCACGGCTGTATATTGTCACCCTGCTTATTTAACTTCTATGCAGAGTACATCATGAGAAACGCTGGGCTGGAAGAAACACAAGCTGGAATCAAGATTGCCGGGAGAAATATCAATAACCTCAGATATTCAGATGAAACCACCCTTATGGGAGAAAGTGAAGAGGAACTAAAAAGCCTCTTGATGAAAGTGAAAGTGGGGAGTGAAAAAGTTGGCTTAAAGCTCAACATTCAGAAAACGAAGATCATGGCATCCGGTCCCATCACTTCATGGGAAATAGATGGGGAAACAGTGGAAACAGTGGCTGACTTTATTTTTCTGGGCTCCAAAATCACTGCAGATGGTGACTGTAGCCATGACATTAAAAGACGCTTATCCTTGGAAGGAAAGTTATGACCAACCTGGATAGCATATTGAAAATCAGAGACATTACTTTGCTAACAAAGGTCTGTCTAGTCAAGGCTATGGTTTTTCCAGTGGTCATGTATGGATGCGAGAGTTGGACTGTGAAGAAAGCTGAGTGCCGAAGAATTGAGGCTTTTGAACTGTGGTGTTGGAGAAGACTCTTAAGAGTCCCTTGGACTGCATGGAGATCCAACCAGTCCATTCTAAAGGAGACCAGCCCTGGGTGGTGTTCTTTCGAAGGACTGATGCTGAAGCTGAAACTCCTGTACTTTGGCCACCTCATGTGAAGAGTTGACTCATTGGAAAAGACTCTGATGCTGGGAGGGATTGGGGGCAGGAGGAGAAGGGGACGACAGAGGATGAGATGGCTGGATGGCATTGCCGACTCAATGGACATGAGTTTGAGTGAACTCTGGGAGTTGGTGATGGACAGGGAGGCCTGGCATGCTGCAATTCATGGAGTCACAAAGAGTCGGACATCACTGAGTGACTGAACTGAACTGAACTGATAGTAATAAAATAGCAGTAAACCTTTCTGAAGGTCCAGGCACTGTGCCATGTGCTTTGCAAAGACCAACTCACTTTTCCCTTAGAACAATCATCTGAAGTACACTTGTTGAAGATTACTGGCAGATGTGTTTAGCTGGAATGTCTGTCCTCGTCTCACTTTGGCTGTGCCTCTATCCAGCTCTTTTTAGGGGCCGAAGAATATTAGCAAGTGCCTTACCAGGGTTCTTATTCCATCATTAAACCTGGAAGAGTTGATTGAGACTTTTTGTCACTAAGAAAAGTTTTCCTATCTGTGCCCCCACATAAAAAATAAAATACAGTAATAAAAAAAGTTAACAACTTAAAAGGTTTCATTGGTTAGATAGCATGCCAAGTTAAAAGAAGAAGTTGAATTTTTAAGTATATTTTGAACTTATGCTATGTACCTTATGAGAGACTAAAAAAATATATTATGATGATTTCTAACCAGAAAGAGTTTACATTTAGAGTGATGAAAACCACATGATGGAAAGGACTTTGATATTATGTGGTCCAACCTCCTATCTGATACTCCCCTGATGAATGCTGAGCTAGTCTCTTCTGGAACAGCTTTCTAATTGATAGACTTCCTTCTGCAGTCTGTCTCCTGGTATCTTTTACCTACTTTTACTCAAGCACCTTTTGTAATCCCAAATGATAAGTTAAATTTTAAAAATATTTGCAGGCAACTAGCTGGTGCTCTGTTCATCTTTCTCAGTTTTCAGTTTTCATCTTTTCCTTCCTGGACTCCATTTTCTGAGCGTGGATCTCTTTGTCAATATCTCTCTTGAACATCGGGCCTAACACTGAACAGAGTAGTAATGATGTGGTACAAACAGTTCACAGTAGATGAGATGTGTTGTATCCTTTGAACTGGATGTTATATTTCTGTCAATATAGTCAAGGATCTCATTAGTTTTTTGGTGGTTTTGTCTTGTTGTTGTTGTTTCAGCAATTTCATTTCATTGCTATTAATTTCATCACCCACGTAACTTTTGATTCTCTATTACCAATTCTGTTTCTCCACCAACACTTCTAATCTTAGTAAATATCTCAGTGATTTACCAGTGGCTCCAGCCAACACCTAGTTACCATTCTTGACTCCTCAGGCAACACACTGGCAAGTCCCATCTGTAATTCCTTTCAGTGATGTCTGCCTCCCCAGTCACCTTCATTTGTCTTCTGGGCTGATCGAATAGCCTCTTAACTTGTCTAAGGGTTTGCTCTCTGGGGTTTTATTTTAATATATGCTCCACAAAGCAGACAGAGCAGTCTTCTTAAATTGTAAATCACATCATGATGCTTCTCTGCTTTAAACTCTTCAGGGTCCTCCAATTCACACAAACAAAACTCAGCCTCTACTGTGCCTCCAAGACCCTCTGTGACTTGCTTACCTATTCTACTTCACTCTTTCCCTTCCTCTGCTCCAGCTACTGGGAGACTCCTGTTTCTTGAACACACTAAGATTTATCCTTACTCAAGACACTTTACATTTTGCCTCCTGTGCCTGGAATATTCTAGATCCTTTCTTGATTTGTTCCCTTAACTCTTTGCTGCTCAGAAAATTGTTGCCTACTCAGAAAATTCACACTTGACCACTCTATCTAAAATAGAAAAATTGCATCCTCCCACATTTACATTGTATTTTCTTATTTTTCTTTCTGGAACTTATCACCAGTTGCCATTATGTTTATTTGTTCATTTTTTAAATTTCTGATTCTACATCTAGGAAGTCAGTTCCATCAGAGTGAAAACTTTTTTTTTTTTGGTATAAATGTTCCCAGGATAATTTCAGACACATATTAAGTAGTCCCTGGCACTAACATCGCCCTACATTCACCCTGTATTTTCTTATTTTTCCTTTTGGCCCTTATCACCAATTGCCATTATGTTTATTTGTTCATTTTTAAAATTTCTTATTCTATGTCTAGAAAGTCAGTTCCATCAGACTGAAAACTTCGTTTGTTTTTTTTTAATAAATGTTCCCAGAATAATTTCAGACACATATCAGGTAGCCCCTGGCACTAGTAGTTTCCAGGCACATATTTATTAATGAATGAATTATTGAACAAATAGGCTATATTGAGTTTGTAGTCAGACAAGCTCTTTGATCCTCTTTTTCCCTAAGATCTCCTCTATGCATTTTGGTTTCCTAAGAATTCAACAATTTTACTTTGAGTGTATAATTTCTTCCAAGCTACAGGATTTAAATTCATTCCCTCTAGCTTGCTAGTCTTATATCTGACTCTTGACTTAGACTCTATTTTATCTCACTTAAGTTTGTCCATACTCATCTTTCTAGATTCAGCATCTTTATCTTTGACAGATAAAATGAAGTCTGGGACATTTTATTTAATTCTGATATACATTAATTACCAGCTAATGAACTCAGCAGTCTCTAGCTTCCTTCCTACTCTCACTTTAAAATCCCAAAAAATAAGTTTTTTTCTTCAGCATTTTCCCTGAAGTTCTCCTCTTTCTGGGCCCCAATTCCTTTGAGGAAGCAGTGCCTAATAAAGTGAAATTAGGAGAGAATTGTATAAGATGTGTTACAATTATGCAATGTGGCACATAGACTCTAGGCTTTTCAGAAAATGAAATGACCACAGAATGTTTGAAGAATTATGAAGCCTTTAGTGTAGGAGGCGTCCCAATTTTAAACATGCTGGTACGTATTAAAGAGTAGAATCACACATTTTCAGAAACAGTAGTGCTATCAGTTCAGTTCAGTTCTCACTCAGTTGTGTCCGACTCTTAGCAATCCCATGAACAGCAGCATGCCAGGCCTCCCTGTCCATCACCAGCTCCCAGAGTCCACCCAAACCCATGTCCATTGAGTCAGTTTTGCCGTCCAACCATTTCATCCTCTGTCGTCCCCTTCTCCTCCTGCCCTCAAACTTTTCCAACATCAAGGTCTTTTCAAATGAGTCAGCTCTTCACATCAGGTGGCCAGAGTATTGGAGTTTCAGCTTTAGCATCAGTCCTTCCAGTGGATATTTAGGACTGATTTCCTTTAGAATCGATTGGTTGGATCTCCTTGCAGTCCAAGGGACTCTCAAGAGTCTTCTCCCACATCACAGTTCAAAAGCATCAATTCTTCTGTGCTCAGCCTTCTTTATAGTCCAACTCTCACATCCATACATGACCACTGGAAAAACCATAGCCTTGACTAGATGGACCTTTGTTGACATTACTTGCATAACTTTCCTTCCAAGGAGTGTCTTTTAACTTCATGGCTGCAATCACCATCTGCAGTGATTTTGGAGCCCAGAAAAATAAAGTCAGCCACTGTTTCCACTGTTTCCCCATCTATTTGCCATGAAGTGATGGGACTGGATGCCATGATCTTAGTTTTCTGAATGTTGACTTTTTAAGCCAACTTTTTCACTCTCTTTTTTCACTTTCATCAAAAGGCTCTTTAGTTCTTTACTTTCTGCCATAAGGGTTGTTTCATATGCATATTTGAGGTTATTGATATTTCTCCCAGCAATCTTGATTCCAGCTTGTGCTTTTTCCAGCCCAGCATTTCTCATGATGTACTCTGCATATAAGTTAAATAAGCAGGGTGACAATATACGCCTTGACATATTCCTTTTCCTATTTGGAACCAGTCTGTTGTGGATAGTTTTAAAAAAACAGCAGAGCTTAGTTCTGGCAGTTTTGTGAGACCACATCTTAGCTGCGCATGACCATTATCATCAGCCAAAAAGGCATCAGGGTTCATGTGAGGTCAAGGGCAGAGTGGCAGAGAGTGTTCAAAGTTTTCATGTTGACAAACAGCCTTAGACGTACTCTGGGAAGTTAGGTCATAACATCATAGCAGCAAGCATAGGCTAACCATCTTGAGAGATTAATTATTCACAATTTTCTCAAAATAAGTCCCCATAAAAAGGGCACAGGGGCTTCCCTGGTGGGCTCAGCGACAAAAAACACACCAGCCCATGTGGGAGATGCAAGTTCAGTCCCTGGATTGCGAAGATTCCCTGGGTCAGGAGGATCCCCTAGAGAAGGAAATGGCAACCTGCTCCAGTATTCTTGCCTGGGAAGTCCCATAGCCAGAGAAGCCTGGCAGGCTACTGTCGACGCGGTCGCAAAAGTGTCAGACATGACTTAGCGACTAAACAACAACATTAAGGGCAGAAGCACTGTGTGTGTCTGCTTGTGTGTGTGTGTGTGTATGGGTGAGTTTGTGAGTATATATATGCCTGCTATGAACATCCATGTCTGAGTATACAGTAAGCGAAGGGGCTCACTCATAGCAATGCATTTTTATTTTCTTCTTTCTTGTTTCATATATCAGTGAAGCCCTTGAATCTTCAAAGGCCTTGCCAAATTCATTGTAATGGCTTTAAACAGTAAGGAGAAAGTGGTGAATGGAAGCATTTGAATGCGATGACCCTTCAGATCTAGTGATTGTTGATACGGAGTACAGGAAGGAAATTAGGCAGACTGGGAGATGAAGGAGGTCTGATAGACACCTTTGAGGGTTTTTCCGTAGTGACAGCTTCATCTGTTGGTAAAGCTGGCTGACTGGTGGTAAACATCACGGAGCATGAAAATTACACCACATGGCTAAGTTTTGCTTTTTCAACAACTGTGCAGTTGGGCTGACCTAACTCTCATTTCCTGTTTCCATTATGGTTGTTAGCCTCAATTCTTTTCACATCTGCACCCAGACATATCTTACTCGAAGCCCACCTGCCCATCTGGGCTCTGGGTGACCTCATTCTTGAGAGGAGGTCCGCAAGCTGTGTGCAGGATGGATGGCCCCTGGTGCTGCGTGCAGGGGTGCTCAGCTTGGCCTTGCTTGTCGTGCTGCAGTGGGCTTTGCCAAAGGTTCTCAGCACATGTTTGTCTGGACATTTTCAAGGCTCAGGCAGCTCTGTTTTAAATATTTAACCTTACATGAGGATGTCTTAGGCTTCCTGAAGTTATTCCTGTGATTTATGAAAGAGAAGAAATCTGATTGTACCAATCTGAAGGGAATGATGAAAAGACCAAATGGCAATCCACTCACTTACTATCTTTGTTTAGCAACTTTATGGTCATAGAACTGAGCTCTCAGTTTTCCCTTTCTTGGCCAGTCTATCTGCTGATGTGTATTTATTGAACATCATAAGTGCTAGTCACAAAGGTAGATACAGAAAAGCAAGTCTTTGAAACCCACCCGTGAGGTACATGGTCCTGCTGAGATATGATTAATTAGTATAGGGTAAATAATGCTAATAGCAAGTAGTTTTTTAAGTGCTTATTATGTGCCAAGGTTTAGTGTCATCTTTATTTTTGAAGGAGGGAGAGTCATATGGTATAAATTATTTCTTTAAAATTTTTATTTTATACTAGAGTATAGGTGGTTTATGGGCCTCCCCAGGTGGTGCTAGTGATAAAGAACCCACCTGCCAGTAAGAGACACTGGTCTGATTCTGGGTTGGGAAGATCCTCTGAAGGAGGGCACGACAACTCACTCCAGTATTCTTGCATGGAGAATCCTGTGGACAGGCAGGCTATAGTCCATGGGGTCACAAATAGTAAGACACGACTGAAGCAACTTGGCATGCACACACTCTTGCCCCCACACACAGGTAGTTTAGTCTTGTGTCAGTTTCAGGCATGCAACACAGTGATTCAGTTATACATGTATCTTTTCTCTTGCAAGTTCTATTCCCATTTAGCTTATCACAGAATAGTGTTACCTATACATGAATCATCTCATTTAACTCTCATAACAATTCTATTAAGTAGGTGTTATATTTCTCCCATTATTCAGGTAGAGGACCTGAAGCTGGCATGACTGAGGCACTTAGCAGGACTGCTCTTCCAGGAGAGCCTGGATTCCCACTTAGTTCTCTCTGAGACCCCAGCCAGGGGGGCTCCAGTGCTCCATCTTCACTCTGTTCTGTGGCCTCTCTCCAGTGTCACCTCTAGAGGGCAGAGTCAGCTCCATTGGAGTAGGGAGGAGCAGACAGACCTGCAAGGGTTGGAGTCATCAGTGGACTTTTCCCACTTATACACAGAAGTAGGACTTAGGCCTTCATTCAGGTTATTTAGAGTGAGCTTGATACTTGAAATGCCTCATATTGGCTCAAAGTTAAATTCCTCAGTCTATTTCCAGTGTGTTCCTTCTAAACCAACATAATAATATGAGCATGTATAATTATATTCATATTCCTGAATATTCATTGGAAGGACTGATGCTGAAGCTGAAACTCCCATACTTTGGCCACTTGATGGGAAGAACTGACTCATTTGAAAAGACCCTGATGCTGGGAAAGATTGAAGGCAGGAGGAGAAGGGGATGGCAGTGAATTTGAGCAAGTTTGGTGGGAGGCCTGGAGTGCTGGGATTCATGGGGTCGCAAAAAGTCGGACACGACTGAGCGACTGAACTGAACTGAACTGAATGGTCACTACCTCAACTTCCAACAATGTGTTTAATATGCTGTTAGCTTTCTATTCCTTGATTCTTATTTCACTACCACCACAATCTACCTCTCCTTACAGTTAAAATCTTTCAATTGCTCTCATTGCTATAGAAAGTAATACAAAATCTTTTTAGCCTGGTATTAAAGGATAACCCATTGATTCAAAATCTATAACAATATTAACAATATTAACAAACATTACAATGTTCTAAAAAATGCTATGATGGGTGAGGTAGATAAAGTCTCGGTGTTAACATTATAAGAGGAACAGGAGGAATGGAAGAGAACATTTCAATAACATTAAAGTCCTATTTGTTGTTATTTAATCGCTAAGTCGTGTCTGACTCTTTTGTGACCTCATGGACTGTGGCCCACCAGGCTCTTCTGTGCTTGGGATTTCCCAGGCAAGAATACTGGAGCAGATTGCCATTTTCTTCTCCGGGGCATCTTCCTGTCCCAGGGATCGGACACGCATCTCCTGCATTGGCAGGTGGATTCCTCACCACTTGTACCACCAGGAAAGCCCTAGGGTTCTATCGCACCATTAGAAAGGGGTGGTGCATGTCATCTCATTTAATCTTTAAAACAGTCTCATAAAAAAAGGCAATCTTATCTCCATTTTACAGTTAAGAAAATTGAGGCTCAGATTAAGTAACTTGCCAATTTTCACTCAACCAGCAAGAGATGTGGCCAGTGTGAATATATCGCAACTTGGGTTCATAGACCTTAACCACTAAATCTATTCCTTCCAGTACAAGTCTAAGTCTATCCCTTTCTGAATACCTGATTGCATTCAGGTATGTGCAAAATTTCACCTTTACTATTTGCAACACCAAACACAAATGTGCCCAGAATAAAGAAATGTTAATGTTTTAAATGGGCCTGGAGTGCTGCAATTCATGGGGTCGCAGCGTCAGACATGACTGAGTCTGAGTGACAGCTGAACTGAACTGAACTGAATGTTTTAAATGGCTTATTTTGGATAACTGGATATAAAGAGTCTCAGAAACATTTTTCTTGGTGATTTTCATATTCTCGTATAGATTGTGTATTCTTCATAGAAATGATTTTTCTTGCTTGTTTGTTTTGTTGATTCACTGACTGTTCTAAATCCTGGGAATCCTGAGAAACCAAGTACATTTTCCATTTTAAAATAAAAACCACAATATGTTAAACTTACTAAAATGGTAGAAATCTTATACTAAATATAACTTTTGAAATTAATAAATAATTCTGTCACTGTATTTGTTTATGACATTTATTCAAGAGTTAAATATCACATCAAAGTTGCAACTAACTTTAGATTTACAGAGATGAAAACTGTAGTCTACCAAAGAAATAACCAAATAAGAACTTGATGTGGGTTGTTTAAAACTGGTTCAATTTTGAAAACTCCCAAGTTGGAAAATGATTCATAGCTCTAAGCTTTGGAGAAAAAAAAATAAATGCACATCGTCATTTTGTTATGCAGTAATGAAAACACAAGTGTAGATGTAGGGCATATTTTTAAATTTCTCCATTTTCTCTTCAAAAAAACCATCTCAAAATTCTCTAGCATTTCATTCCCAAAGCTATCTTTCCAATCTGACAGTTACAAACTATATTTGTAACTAAAATAATAATGCATGATGACAGACTAATTAAGTCAGAAAACAAAATGTAAAAGCACCTTTCAATATCTTTCTTTACCCATAAGCACACTTCTGGCCCACCCTATATCTTCACCAGTGTAACCTGCCGCAAGTATTTCTGCGTCCTTTTGTCAGAGATGTTATTAAAATAACATGCAGATTCAAGGGGAGAAACGCACTCTTCTCTGGTTGGTAAGGAAAGAACTGTTTGGTTTGGTTTAATTAGGTTTTCATTTAGACACGTGAAATAGATTTTACCTTAAGATGGTAAGTTCAAAAAGAGACACATTAAGCAACTCGCCAAGACACCAGTACTTAGGTTTACCTGACAATGCTCTTTGTATTAAAATTTACTGGATTAAATCAAGATGATAAGGAGAAGAAATAAAGAAGGTGACGTAGAAAGATGCTGAACTCTCCTCCTGCCACGAGCACTTCAAAACTACATCGATATATGAGCAATTCTCACTGAAAGCAAACTGCAGTCCGGTAGAAAATCTCTTAGACAACCAAGCCTGTAACGAAGATTCACACAAAGTCAGGTCAGAGGGGAAGGGAAGCAATTGGGTTAGGACCCATACCCTTAGGAGGGACACAGAGCTCCAAGGAGATAACCTGGGCTGGGAGATCCTCCCTGGGGAGTGAGCAGTTCCATCCAGCCTTGGGATTGGAAACCAGAAGGATGAGTCCCCTTAGCTGGTTTGCAAACCAGTGAGACGAACTGACAGCAGGGCTATAAGAAATCTAGACTCTGCTTGTGAAGAGTATATGCATACTTGCTTACTCCAGAAACAAAGTTGAGCAAGCAAACAGAAACTGTTTAGGACTCTGATTTCTCAGGAGAGCCCCAGCACATCCCCCAGACCACGCTCACTGCCCACTCTGGCCCAGCTCCAGCACTCTCCCCCTAGGGCAGAGGTGTTAATGCTGGAAGTAGCCAGGACACACAGTAACAGAGAACAGAACCAGCTTGGACTCAACCCTCAGGGCTTTTGCTCCAGCAACTTGGTACCTGAACACATCTCCCCCTCCTCAGTAACATGGTATTGGCCACTGAGCAGAGGAGAAGCCTTGGCTGTGGCTTTAGTCCCTCCATATCCATTTCCATCTCCAAGCGATGTGATGTCTGAAAGCACACATGTGGGAAGACGGTCTAGTGCTCACTTAGGACCCAGCTCTCCCGCCAAAGCCACTGGGCACTTGCAGACTGTACAGGACCACTGCCACTCAAGGACACCCCTTCAAGACTAAGGTAGGTTACTGTTTCACCTAACGTCACAGAAACAGAAAGTTAAGCAAAATGAGAAGGCAGAGGAATGTGTTTCAAACTAAAGAATAAATGGAAGAAAAAAAAAAAAAACTAATGATAAGAGTTGACTCATTGGAAAAGACTCTGATGCTGGGAGGGATTGGGGGCTCCTGGAGAGGGGGACGACCGAGGATGAGATGGCTGGATGGCATCACCAACTTGATGGACGTGAGTTTGAGTGAACTCTGAGAGATGGTGATGGACAGGGAGGCCTGGTGTGCTGCGATTCATGGGGTCGCAAAGAGTCAGACACGACTGAGCGACTGGACTGAACTGAGTGATTAAGAACAATTGCTCTGGAGTCACACTGTCTCTATTTGAGTCTTAGCTCTTTCACTTACTGGTGATGGGTGTACCCTGTCTGTGCCTCAGTTTCCCTCTTTATACCTACCTTATAGAATTGTTAAGGCTACCCTGGTGGCTCAGATGGTAAACCTGCCTGCAATGCAGGAGACCTGGGTTCGGTCCCTGGGTTGGGTAGATCCCCTGGAGAAGGGAACAGCTACCCACTCCAGTATTCTGGCCTGGAGAATTCCATGGACTGTATAGTCCATGGAGTCACAAAGAGTCAGACATATTGAGTGACTTTACTAGTACTTGTACTTATAGGATTATTAAGAGGATTTAAAGAATATCTAAATCTTAGAAGAGGGGCTGGTGCATAGTAAATATTTAGTACATGCTGACACTTTTTGTCAGTTATTACTGCTGGAGGTGATTGGGCATATCTAGTCCTTTCTTAGTGATTGCGCTTCTGGTGGCTCAGAGGTTAAAGCGTCTGCCTGAAATGTGGGAGACCCTGGTCTGATCCCTGAGTTGGGAAGATCCCCTGGAGAAGGAAATGGCAACCCACTCCAGTACTCTCACCTGAAGAATCCCATGGAGGGAGGAGCCTGGTAGGCTATAGTCCATGGGGTCTCGAAGAGTCGGACATGACTGAGCGACTTCACTTTCCCTTTCAGTTTCTTAGTGACTACCAACATCATAGGTGTTTCCTAAATATTTGTTGAATAAAAAACACACAGATTTTAGTTGCAATGTGATTTGCACCTTGGAAGTCAAAAGCTATAATCATATAATGGGCCTGAATTCTGAGGATTCTGATTTTAAATTTGTAGAATATCAGAACTACAAGAATCCATACAGGTCCAGTTTTACCTCTGCTGGTTTACAGACGAGCACACAGAAGTAAAAAATTCACACCACCTCAATGAGGCAGCCAGGACAGGATTTTTATCCCCATTTAGGAGAAAGTAATGGAGAAGGCAATGGCACCCCACTCCAGTACTCTTGCCTGGAAAATCCCATGGATAGAGGAGCCTGGTAGGCTGCAGTCCATGGGGTCGCTAAAGGTTGGGCACGACTGAGTGACTTCACTTTTCACTTTCATGCATTGGAGAAGGAAATGGCAACCCACTCCAGTATTCTTGCCTGGAGAATCCCAGGGACAGAAGAGCCTAGTGGGCTGCCGTCTATGGGGTCGCACAGAGTCGGACACGACTGAAGCGACTTAGCAGCAGCAGGAGAAACTAATAGCGAGAGTTCTCAGACTTGTAATACTCCAAGATACTTTCAATTAGTTATTTATAGAGCATGTAAAAATCTCAAGACACATGGAAAGTACTGTTCGTTCATATTACTTCTTAATTAGAAGTAAACATTGACCATACAGCATTTCTCAGGGGATGTTGATGATAATCAGAAAAATCAACTAGGGCTGCCACACTAACTCCAGAGACCACAATTCCTATCATTGTCATGTATAAAAATGGTGCCCTTTAGAGTACGCCCAACATAACTCTGCCCAGATTGAGAAATGTTGGCAAGGGCTGATTCCCAGATCTACTGTAGTGGCTATAATATGGTGGCAGGCATAGCTACCCTGTGAATCAGATACAGTTCTTATTCATTTTAAACAAACAGACAAATGGGCATTCATTCAGCAAATATTTATTGAAGACCATGGTCCAGGAACTCCACCAGGAAACTACAGATGCCTTCATGGAGTTTACATTATCATGGAGATGTTATGAACAGCTCAGAAACAGTGGGTTGGTTTGATAAAAAAAATATATATATATATATTTTTTTAATTATGTGATGCAAACAACTAGCTAGGCAGCCAACTAAATTTCTTAAAGGAATCGCTATGTGTGTCATTAGGAGGGCACAAAGTAGGTAAACCTTATACCTGAGATGTACCATGCCAGGAATCTATTTTTTATAGTTACTTTGCTTCATTTTTCTTCTGAAAATGAAAGTTGATATTGTTTTCTCTTAAGGTAATGGTATTAGTCAACAGAATAATTTAAAGTCTTGAATGAAGTAAGTTGCTAACTAGGTAAAATTTGGAATTGCCAAAAAATGTCATAGTTTTAGTGATATTTAAACATATGTTCAAAATTCTTAATTCTGTGCACTATTTAACAACGAGTGATTAAGCCAGATTAAATCATATTGAAGACTGATATTTTTATAACTCATTGGTTTTCTTCATTCAAGGCCACTCCCACCCAATTTGCCTAACACATCCACCAAATTTACAGCCTTTGATCCACAAATATATCTTTTAAAAATATAGTATTTTCTTTTTCCTTGAAGTGAGCTACTAATCCCTTTATTTTTCAAAAAGATATTTCAAAAGAGAAGTTGGCAATTTGGCAGCCAAGATATGCTTCAGTAGGTAAACAGAAAAACTGTGATACATTCAATCAATGGAATATTATTCAGAGCTAAGAAGAAAGAAGCTAGGAAGCTATGAAAAGATTTGCAGAAAACTTAAATGCATATTACTAAGTGAAAGAAGCCAATCTGAAAAGACTACATACTGCATGCTTCCAACTATGTGTTATGGAGAAAATCAAAACCATAGAGACAGTTAGAAGATAGGTAATTGCCAAGGGTTAGAAGGGAGGGAGGGATGAACAGGAAGGACACAGAGGGCTTTTAGGACAGTGAAACTACTCTGCATGATACTATAATGGTGTGTACATGTTATCATACTGCTGCTGCTGCTGCTGCTAAGTCACTTCAGTCATGTCCGACTCTGTGCGACCCCATAGACGGCAGCCCACCAGGCTCCCCCATCCCTGGGATTCTCCAGGCAAGAACACTGGAGTGAGTTGCCATTTCCTTCTCCAGTGCATGAAAGTGAAAAATGAAAGTGAAGTTGCTCAGTCATGTCCGACTTAGCGACCCCATGGACTGCAGCCTACCAGGCTCCTCCGTCCATGGGATTTTCCAGGCAAGAGTACTGGAGTGGGGTGCCATTGCCTTCTCCTCAACTAAAAAAATACACACAATATAAAAGTTGAGAATTAGATTTTATTCGTTGGGAATGTAAGGACTTGAGCCTGGGAGACAGTATCTTAGGTGAACCAAGAGAGCTGACTCTGAGGAGGTAGGAGAGGAGATAGGCTATATACAAGTTTGCAGCAAGGGGCAGGTAATCTGAATATTAAAAGATTACTGTTAATTAAGAGAAAACTAAATCTCTCACATGAAGAGATTTAGTGTTCTTCTATGTATGGGAAGATGCAAGCATCTGGGCTTGCTGACATCATTTCTTTCATATGCATCTAGCTATCTGGGGCTAATCATGCTTTCTTTATTGTTCACATATTAAGTCCTTGCCTTCTGTAAGAGATGGTGAATGTGGTAAATGGCCACCTCTTATATCCCCGCAGCCCCTCAGTGCTTACTGGGGAGGAGGTAGCTGATGGCATCCAAATATTTGGCTTTGCTTCACCTGGGCTCATAAATTTGCAGTTGGAAAAGTCTTGTTTACTGGTAGAGCTTAGAGTAGAAAATATTTCATTTCACAAATCATTGCTCCAAGTCCATACACCGTCCAACACCAAGAGTGAACTGTAATGCAAAGTGTGGGCTTTGTAGCAAGGGGCAGGTAATCTGAATATTAAAAGATTACTGTTAATTAAGAGAAAACTAAATCTCTCACATGAAGAGATTTAGTGTTCTTCTATGTATGGGAAGATGCAAGCATCTGGGCTTGCTGACATCATTTCTTTCATATGCATCTAGCTATCTGGGGCTAATCATGCTTTCTTTATTGTTCACATATTAAGTCCTTGCCTTCTGTAAGAGATGGTGAATGTGGTAAATGGCCACCTCTTATATCCCCGCAGCCCCTCAGTGCTTACTGGGGAGGAGGTAGCTGATGGCATCCAAATATTTGGCTTTGCTTCACCTGGGCTCATAAATTTGCAGTTGGAAAAGTCTTGTTTACTGGTAGAGCTTAGAGTAGAAAATATTTCATTTCACAAATCATTGCTCCAAGTCCATACACCGTCCAACACCAAGAGTGAACTGTAATGCAAAGTGTGGGCTTTGGGTGATAATGATGTGTCAATACAGGCTCATCAGCTGTAACAAAGGTACCTCTCTGGTGGATGACATTGATAATGGGGATAGCATGTGTAGGGGCAGGAAGTCTAAAAGAAATCTCTCTCCCTTCTGCAATTTTGCTGTGAATCTAAAACTGCTCTAAAAAAGAGAAGGTCAGTTTAAAAAAAAAAAAGAGAGAGAGAAGTGTGAACTATACCTATGTGTCATTTTCATCATTCCATTGGCCAGAACTTAAAAAACAACTAAATTCATGTAAACATTTTGATTCTTAAATCTCAAATATGTCTTAGTAGATTAGGGAAAGGGAAAGGGAAGTCGCTCAGTCGTGTCCGACTCTTTGCGACCCCGTGGACTGTAGCCCACCAGGCTCCTCTGTCCATGGGATTCTCCAGGCAGAAATACTGGAGTGGGTTGCCATTTCCTTCTCCACTTAGTAGATTAAGATTTTAGGAAACAAAAGCATGCCTGAGGTGACAACATGGAAAAGATACTTCAGCCTAGAGGGATCTGAGTTGTCAGGGACATTAAAGCTCCTTAGCAGGATTCCCCTACAGAAACAGTCACATTCCTGGTCCTGCATTTCAATTCTTAGAAAAACCTTCTCATTGATGTTAGGGTGTTGCACTCCAGCTGAGAGCTGGAGGTTTTTCATTGAAAGGCAAACATATTGGTTTTATATCTTGTGCTTTCTGGAGGGTGTAGCTTTTTTATCTTTAAAGTGACAAGAGCAAGAAAATAAAAAGTGTGGGGCAGGGGAAGGGTGGAGATTCACTCACCTGCAACTATACTAAACCGCCCACCAGCTGTTTATAACTCACATCATTCCATCCTAGAAGAAATCTTTAACTTATGAAAAGGACGTCCTTGCTGGGGGATTAACAAGTGGAACTGGGTGAAATGCTACACTTGCTTTTGATGGTGTATGAGTTATCTTTTGCAAGCTATTGACAATCTTTTTTCACTATTTTCTTAAAAGATTAGCCTTAGGGAACATAAATAATTAGTTATAAAATCTCTGGCAGGGTATTTAATCAATCACACCTTGGTTTCAGCTGTGGTCATCTGTGGCAAAGGGAGATGCAGTGAGGGGATGGGACTAGGCTGCCCTCCTCACCAGCTGTGTGAGCTTGTTCAAAGGATGACCCAGAAAGCTCCAGAACAAGCCAAAATTTGGGGCAATCTGGTTGCACTGCTGGCATTTGTGTTACCGTGCAGCCTGAAGTTCTCTGTAGGCAAACTGACAAGAAGAGCAAATAAATGATACTTCGAAAGTCTACTCCCCAAGGAGAAATTTGGGGATCTTCTAACTCTCAAGGTACCAGGATGGATAGGGAGAAGTGAAGTAATTTGTGTAGGCTGGTAAAAATACCCAGGCTTGTTTTTGACATTTTAGTTCATGCATTTATTAGTCAGGGTTCTCCAGAGAAAAGAAGCAATAGGATGTGCATGTGTGTATACTAAAAAAATTGTGTGCTCACACACACACACACACACACATATATATATAGTAAAGAATTGGCTCAGGTAGCTTTAGAAGCAAGTCCAAAACCTTCAGATGGGCCGTCAGGCTGGGGACCCATGGAGAAACTGATATTGCAGTTCAGTCTGGAGACCACCTGTAGGTAGAATTCTTTCTTTCTTGGGGAGGTCAGTCTTTGTTCTATGAAGGCCTTCGACTGACTGAATGAGGCCCATCCACATTGTGGAGGGCAACTTGCTTCCCTCAAAATGTTATTTTCATTCAGAAAACATACTCACAGAAACATCCAGAATAATGTTTGACCAAATGTCTGGGCACCATAGCCCAGGCAAGTGGACACATAAAATTAACCATCACAACAGGATCCTGTCAGCTGTAGATTAAACATTATACATTTGCGTCAGGTCAAGTTCACTATTTGGGGAAGATAAGCCAAGGAAAGGGTATAATGAATATATAAGTCAAAATCTTTAAAATAGTATATTAGCCCAGGCAAGTGGACACATAAAATTAACCATCACAACAGGATCCTGTCAGCTGTAGATTAAACATTATACATTTGCGTCAGGTCAAGTTCACTATTTGGGGAAGATAAGCCAAGGAAAGGGTATAATGAATATATAAGTCAAAATCTTTAAAATAGTATATAAAAGGAAATCAGTCCTGAATATTCATTGGAAGGACTGATGCTGAAGCTGAAACTCCAATACTTTGGCCACCCGATGCAAAGAGCTGACTCATTGGAAAAGACCCTGATGCTGGGAAAGATTGAGGGCAGGAGGAGAAGGGGATGACAGAGGATGAGATGGTTGGATGGCATCTCCGACTCAGTGGACATGGGTCTGGGTGGACTCCAGGAGTTGGTGATGGACAGGGAGGGCTGGCGTGCTGTGGTTCACGGGGTCACAAAAAGTTGGACACGACTGAGCGACTGAACTCAACTGAGTTATTAAAAATAGGACAACAGCAATAGGATGAATCTAAACAGAAATTAGTGGCTAAAGCTTCTTTGGTCCTGTGCATCAGCAGTGCTTGAATCCTCACAAAACTCTACGAGGCAACAAATACCACTGGAATCCATAACCTGGGTTCCAATTCCAGCTCTCCCACTCACTAACTGTGTGACTTTGGCAAATCTTTTAGCCTCTCTGAACTTCAGTTTCCTTAATAGGAAAAAATAAGCATAATCACAGCAGCAACTGCTGAAGATTATCGAGAAGATTAAATGAGTTATCCCACACCGAGTATGTAGAACAGTGCCTGGCTATTAGATGCAGTAGGCATGACGGGCTTCCTAGATGGCTCAGCAGTGACGAATCTGCCGATGCGGGTTTGATCCTTGGGTCAGGAAGACCCTCTGGAGAAGGAAATGGCAACGCACTCCAGTATTCTTGCCTGGAGAATCTCATGGACAGAGGAGCCTGGTGGGCTACAGTCCANGACGGGCTTCCTAGATGGCTCAGCAGTGACGAATCTGCCGATGCGGGTTTGATCCTTGGGTCAGGAAGACCCTCTGGAGAAGGAAATGGCAACGCACTCCAGTATTCTTGCCTGGAGAATCTCATGGACAGAGGAGCCTGGTGGGCTACAGTCCATAGAGTCCTCAAGAGTTGGATACAATTGAAGCAACTGAGCACACAAGCAGGCATGACAGCCATCTGAAATCTGGAAATGGTGAATTTGCTGGGTATCCCTGCATGACAGTATCCAGCACGCTTATAAGGAGATACATGAACACATCCTTCCACTGAAGTCTTATGAGCCTCAAGTTCCACTGAAAACACCCTTTCCCAGGCTCCCTTGGCAAACCCACCACCAATTTTGCCAAAGAACGAAACGTAGCAGAGGACTGACATGCGTCATGTGTACTCTTCAGTACAGTTTCTTTCCATTGTCTTTACTGAGTTTGGATTAAATACAGCCATCTTAGGCGTGATATGTCCCCAGACATGGGTGGCAGATAAAAGGGTGGGGGAGCACGAAATAAAAATGAGCAGCCCAAGATAATTCAGGATGGGCTAGTGCAAATGACTCCCAGCCCTGAACTTCCCTGGGTTTATTTTGTTGTGTCCCAGGCTACAGGAATTATCTTGCAGAAATATTTTTTGACTTACAGTAATACTGGGCTCTCCATACCGAAAATCAATGTGTATTTTGTTTCCTTCTAGAGCGTTTCAACAACAGTAGCCTAAAATGCTTTAGGATACTCATTGCGCCATTAGAAGTCAGCCGCTAACAACAGAGCTTAGATTTCCTGTAACTCAGTCAAGGGTATTTTGTAGCCGTGATGGCCCAAGTCACAGGGGAACCATTGGGAAGATCTTTAGGTTTAAGTGACTTCTTGATTTAATGTCTTATGGCTGAGTGTCTCAGCTTTTCCTACCCTTATTTGTGAAATGGAACTAATTTTTGAGTGTAGTTTGCTCGCTGTCTTTAACCATTTGGTTTCCTTTCCTTCTCTGACTTTGCTTATTGCCACTTCAGAGAGCGATGCCCTCATTGATTTCCTTTGCCTGGGGCTTTGGTTAAATGAGAACATTCAAAACCCTCACACAGTTGTTCTCTGGTCATGATAGAAGCTGGACTGAGAGCCTCCCCCCAGCCTGAAACCCATGGCATAGGCCGCCTATAGTTGCTTTCTGCTGGTGGCTTCAATCTTTCAACTCTAAGTATGGAAAACCAATAAATGGCAACAAATGATTTTATGCTAACTAGGTTGAAAGAGATTCTGCAGTCTGCTATTAAAAATCAGACTGACCATTGCAATAGAGGCCAGCACATTGTTAGATAATCAGGGTTATTTACTAATGTTTTGACAGCTCTACTTAGCATAAAGGGCAACAGGAGACACTTCTGACCATGGAAGCCCCCACACAATGTTTTATTGACTTGGCTGATTTATAAATCCTACAACTATGAGATAATTGGCAACTTACTCCTTCACAGATGTGAGTTATGCAATCAGCGTGGGAAAGATCCACTGAAGCTGACTTGCTGGAAACCTTTACTTTCAATCTATAGTATGTAATAAGGTTAAGAGTAAAAAAGAGTGCCAAGCACCAGTGTTTTGTAAAGCAGTATACAGATGTAATTTGTTTCATTATTGTCAGCAATATCAGGATCAATTGATCAGTCATCTATCTATCTATGTATTCGATGACATCTAAACTGAGTACTCTATTAAATGTCAAGATAATCAATATTATATATTTTTATTTTTTGCAAATAGTCCTCCAGGCCTGCATAATGAAGTCTAACTTTAGTTTCAAAGACTGTGTTTTAGGGTTTTCTTTTTTTTTTTTTATGAATAATTTCTTCTGCTTTCCATTCTTTGTTTTGATACTGAGTCTCATAGATCAATTACTATTATTAATCAACTGGAAGAGTAAATTAATACCACAGACACATAAAGGGTCAGTCTTGCCAGCTGGTGGGAACTGTAAAAGGTGGTGTGTGTGTTTGTGTCATAAATTGTTCTGCATGATGATATGGCTATTGTTATTTGCAGAAAACGTTATATTTTTGTTAGGTCAGAAAGCCTGTAATTCTCAAAGTGATCTCTGAACCTTATTTAATGCAGCAAACAGAAGGAGCTGAGTTGAACTTTGGTGTCTGCCAGTTGGAAAGTAATAACTTTCCCAACTCTCTATAAGACTTGTGCCTTGTGATGAATGCAGACCCTTCCTTCATGAGGGTTTCCCAATATTATATACTTGTAGCAAATAAGGTTAGAACCTTTAAAATATAGCATTTAGTAATGTGCTGGAAATAGCTTCCTCGATTCCTTTAAAGGTCACTGCATTTGCTTTCCAGGCGTCATTTTAGCTCAAGCCTCTACAGAATGGAACTGAGAACATGCTTGCCTTCACACCTTCAATTTTCCCAAGCTTAAGAGTAAAATGGCAGGATAAAGTGGAATGTGTGTGTGTGTGTGCGCACGCACTCTTGTGAGTTTAGAAAGATGTAGAAATGCATTGTCAAAATAATCTCAATTATCTTGGTTATATACATGCATATGCATACATATATATATATATATGTTATATACATGCATATTGCTTCTTCAGTTGGAGGTAAGGTTAGACTTGTATTATCCTCCATCCAGAAGGCAAGCCTCTAGGAGTGAAACTGGGACAATAGCTACTAAATCACATTATCAACCTCCTTGTTAACAGCATCTCTTTTTTGGTTGTTATTTGTTAACAGCATCTTCATCACGTTTATAGTTGGCAGTCGTGTTTCGTTTTACAAGTACACTCAGGGTGAAAAGTGGTTCATATCTGTTCTGTGCTGGGTTTTGGCACACCAGACTGGCTTCAGTAGATTGATCAATGGAATATCCAACAATGTCTTTGCATCTTTACAAAACAGAGTACAGTAAGGTCTTGCAAAATCACTCTTGTGTAGTTTTCTTTCCTTCAACTTGGAAATGTTAGCTGTGTAAATTTCAGAATAACAATCTGCCATGTGAACTCTCTCCATTTGGGTTATGTATTTGTTGTTAATAAGATGGCAGCTTGGACTCATTCAGGCACTTTTGAATATATTTATCTATGAGAAGACACATGAATCTGTTTTCTTGACTGATGGTTCAAAATGCCATCCACACCTGCATCTTAAGATTCTAGCTCCAGCTACCAGTTTTCAGGAGAGAAGAAAGGAAAGTGTTAGATTATACTGTGAGGGTGTGCTCAGCCACATCCAGACTATGGAAAAATCTTCAGGGTATATTAGTTGATTTCCTAACACATAATAAGAAAGACAAAAGAGGAGTGAGAAGGAACCCTTAGATACTTTAAATGCTTATAAATGAGCTATAATATGTGGACTTCTTAATTTGCTTTTTAATTCAAACATACAGATTTAAAAATGACAACATTGAGATGAGAACTGAATTACAACATGAGAGCTCTAAATGTGAACACTGACTAGATATTTGATAATTATTTACAAAATATTGCCAATTTTAAAGGCTGTGATAATAGTAGAGTGGTTTCTTAAAGGTTCACTATCTTTTAGAGAGATGTGAGTTAACTTACTGATGTATCTACAGATGAAATGATATGACATATAATTAGCTCCAAAATAATGTGAGAGGGGGAGTTGCTGAAATCAGGACTAGCCAAGAGTAGATCATTGTTGAGCTGGATTACGGCTACATAGTAGTTCATTATGTGACTCTGTGCTTGAAATTCTCTACAATAAGAAAAAAATAATGCCATCAATTTACATTGAACGTTTTCTTTGGCTCTTGGAACTTTCTTAGCACTTCCCTGGTGACAAGTTGGATTATCCCTACGAGAGTGGGATTATAGACACTGTTGCTTTTAGGGTTCAGTTCAGTTCAGTTCAGTCACTCAGTCGTGTCCGACTCTTTGCGACCCCATGAATTGCAGCACGTATTAGAACTGATTCAAATGTATTCTTTTTAATGGCTGGGTAATACTCCATTGTGTATATGTACCACAGCTTTCTTATCCATTCATCCGCTGATGGACATCTAGGTTGTTTCCATGTCCTGGCTATTATAAACAGTGCTGTGATGAACATTGGGGTACATGTGTCTCATTCTATTCTGGTTTCCTCAGTGTATCTTTTCAAATTATGTTTTTCTCTGGATTTATGCCTATGACTTAGATTGCTAGATCATGTGGTAGTTCAATTTTATTTTTTAAGCAACCTCAATACTGTGCTCCATTTTAAGGACACAATCCCCAACAACAACAACAACAACAAAATATTGTTTTCATATGTACATGAAAATTTACCATGATAGACAATATTCTGGGCCATAAATACATCTTACAAATAAAAGGATTAATATCACCTAAAGGGTTTTCCTGAAGGACAATGAAATTAAATTAGATGTAAATAACAGGAATGTATCTGCAAAATTCTCCAAATATTTGCAAATGACATAGCATACTCTTCAATAACATATGAGTGAAAGAAAAAAGAAGTTTAGAAAGTAATTAAAACTTAATGAAAAGTAAAGTACAACTTTTTAAAATTTGTAGGATACATTTAAAGCAGTCTTTAAAAGCCAATCCATAGCACAAAATGCTTATAATTTTTAACAGAATTAAATCAAGTTTAATATATGTTAACAAGAGCAAACCCAAATACAATTAAAACTCAAATAGCAGGAGAAAGTAAATATGGGAAAGTGTAGAAGTCACTGAAGTAGACAACAACAACCAAAAAAAAGGACAGGAAATTAAAGAGATCAAATCTGATATTTAAGAATATAAGTACAATTGATTAGCCTCTACCCAAAATAATTAGAGAAATAAAAAAGAGAATGCATGAATTATCAATATTAGGAAAGAGAAAATTACTGTTAATTATATCACAAACATTAAAAATTTATGTCAATATTCAATAACTTTATTCTAGTCAACAGGCATTTATGCAACAGAAATAATCAAGAAAATGGAATTTTAAATACCATTTCCAATAGCAAAAATACCACTTATTAGAGCATAAAAAGAAGAATTATATAAGGGAGATGTGACAAAAAATGAGCAACTCTTTACTTGGAAACATTAAGACATTGCTGAGAACAATTAAAGAGGACTTAGATAAATGGAATATATAATTGTACATTTTTATGGAAATTAAAAAAAGTTTCAAATAGCCAAGCAATTTTAAAAAAGAAAAATGAAACTGAAGGTATCACAGGCTGTGATTTCAAACTATACTACAAAGCTACATTCATCAAAATACTACAGTACTGGCACAAAAGCAGACATATAGATAAATGGAACAGGATAGACAGCCAAGAAATAAAGCCACAGTTATAAGGGGAATTAAACTATGACAAAGGAGGTAAGAATATATGATGGGGAAAAGTCAGCCTTTTCAATAAATGGTGTTGAGAAAACTGAAGAACTACATGTGAAAGAATCAAACTGGTTAATTTTCTCACATCACATACAAAAATAAACTCAAAATGGATTAAAAATTTAAATGTAAGGCCTGAAACCATAAAACTTATAAGAAAAACATTGACAGTACAGTTTTTAATATCATTCTTAGCAATATTTTTTTGGATACGTAACCTGAGGCAAAGGAAACAAAAGCAAAAATAAACAATTGAAACTACATGAAACTAGGAAGGTTTTGCACAGTGAAGGAAATTATCAATGAATGAAAAGGCAGCCTGCTCAATTGGAGGGAGGAGATATTTGCAAACAATATACTGGATATGGGGTAAATATACAAAAATATATAAAGGACTGATACAACTCAACATCAAAAAAAAAAAAAAAAAAAAGGAAAACCCTAAGAACTCAGTTAAAAATAGGCAGAGGAACTGAATAGATATTTTTCCAAAGATGGCCAAGAAACATATGAAAAGATGCTCAATGTCACTAACTATCAGGGGAATACAAGTCAAAAAGCTGATGAGATATGACCTCACACTTGTCAGAATGATAACGATCAAAAAACAGCAAATAAGTGTTGGCAAGAATGTGGAGAAAAGAAAGGGCTCCTTGTGGACTTTGGTGGAAATGTAAACTGGTGCAGCCAATACAGTACAAAGTTTCCTCAAAAAAATTAAAAATAAAACTATCATATCATCCAGTAATCCCATTTCTGGGTATTTTTCCAGAGAAAACAGAAAAACTAATTTGAAAAGAACCCTATGTCCATTGGTGGAGAAAGCAATGGCACCCCACTCCAGTACTCTTGCCTGGAAAATCTCATGGATGGAGGCGCCTGGAAGACTGCAGTCCATGGGGTCGCTGAGGGCCGGGCACGACTGAGTGACTTCACTTTCACTTTTCACTTTCCTGCATTGGAGAAGGAAATGGCAACCCACTCAAGTGTTCTTGCCTGGAGAATCCCAGGGACGGGGGAGCCTGGTGGGCTGCCCTCTATGGGTTTGCACAGAGTCGGACACGACTGAAGTGACTTAGCATGTCCATTGGAGCATTGTTTACAATGGCAAAGATATGGTAACAACCTAGATGCTCATCAACAGATGAATGGATAAAGTAGATGTGGTATATTTACAACGGAATATTCAGCCACTAAAAAATTGCTAACGAATGTTGGCAACTTGATCTTCTCTAGTTACTCTGACTTTCCTAAATCCAGCTTGAACATCTGGGAGTTCACTGTACACATACTGTTGAAGCCTGGCTTGGAGAATTTTCAGCATTAGTTTGCTAGCGTGTGAGATGAGGTGCCATGTCCAGAAATGGTATGGACCTAATAGAAGCAGAAGATACTAAAAAGAGGTGGCAAAAATACACAGAAGAACTGTACAAAAAAGATCTTCACGAACCAGATAATCATGATGGTGTGATCACTCACCTAGAGCCAGACATCCTGGAATGTGAAGTCAAGTGAGCCTTACGAACCATCACTATGAACAAAGCTAGTGGAGGTGATGGAATTCCAGTTGACCTATGTCAAATCCTAAAAGATGATGCTGTGAAAGTGCTGCACTCAGTATGTCAGCACATTTGGAAAACTCACCAGTGGCCACAGGCCTGGAAAATATCAGTTTTCACTCCAATCCCTAAGAAAGGCAATGCCAAAGAATACTCAAACTACCATACAATTGCACTCATCTCACACACTAGTAAAGTAATGCTCAAAATGCTCCGAGCCAGGCTTCAGCAATACGTGAACTGTGAACTCCCAGATGTCCAAGCTGGTTTTAGAAAAGGCAGAGGAACTAGAGATCAAATTGCCAAAATCCACTGGATCATGGAAAAAGCACAAGAGTTCCAGAAAAATGTCTATTTCTGCTTTATTGACTATGTCAAAGCCTTTGTGTGGATCGCAATAAACTGTGGCAAATTCTGAAAGAGATGGGAATACCAGACCACCTGACCTGCCTCTTGAGAAATCTGTATACAGGTCAGGAAGCAACAGTTAGAACAGGACATGGAACAACAGACTGGTTCCAAATAGGAAAAGGAGTACGTCAAAGCTTGTATATTGTCACCAGGCTTATTTAACTTATATGCAGAGTACATCATGAGAAATGCTGGGCTGGATGAAGCACAAGCTGGAATCAAGATTGCTGGGAGAAATATCAATAATCTCAGATATGCAGATGGCACCACTCTTATGGCAGAAAGTGAAGAGGAACTAAAGAGCCTCTTGATGAAAGTGAAAGAGGAGAGTGAAAAGTTGACTTAAAGCTCAACATTCAGAAAACGAAGATCATGGCATCTGGTCCCATCACTTCATGGCAAGTAGATGGAGAAACCGTGGAAACAGTGGCAGACTTTACTTTGGGGGGCTCCAAAATCACTGCAGATGGTGACTGCAGCCATGAAATTAAAAGACACTTGCTCCCTGGAAGAAAAGTTATGACCAACCTAGACAGCATATTGAAAAGCAAAGACATTACTTTGCCAACAAAGGTCCATCTAGTCAAGGCTATGGTTTTTCCAGTAGTCATGTATGGATGTGAGAATTGGACTATAAAGAAAGCTGAGTGCTGAAGAATTCATCCGTTAGAACTGTGGTGTTGGAGAAGACTCTTGAGAGTCCCTTGGACTGCAAGGATATCCAACCAGCCAATCCTAAAGGAAATCAGTCCTGAATGTTCATTGGAAGGACTGATGTTGAAGCTGAAACTCCAATACTTTGGCCACCTGATGCAAAGAGCTGACTCATTTGAAAAGATCCTGATGCTGGTAAAGATTGAAGGGGAGAAGAGAAGGGGACGACAGAGGATCTGATGGTTGGATGGCATGACCGATTCAATGGACATGAGTTTGAGCAAATTCTGGGAGTTGGTGATGGACAGGGAGGCCTGGCATGCTGCAGTCCATGGGGTTTCAAAGAGTCGGACATGACTGAGTGACTGAACTGAACTGAAATGAGATGAGTGCAATTGTGTGATAGTTTGAACATTCTTTGGGATTGGAATGAAAACTGACCTTTTCCAGTCCTGTGGCCACTGTTGAGTTTTCCAAATTTAGTGGCATATTGAGCGCAGCACTTTCACAGCATCATCTTTCAGGATTTGAAATAGCTCAACTGGCATTCCATCACCTCCGCTAGCTTTGTTCATAGTAATGCCTCCTAAGGCCCACTTGACTTCACACTCCAGGATGTTTGGCTCTAGGTTAGTGATCACACCATCATGGTTATCCAGATCATTCAGATATTTTTTGTATAGTTCTGTGTATTCTTGCCACCTCTTCTTAATATCCTTTGCATATGTTAGGTTCATACCATTTCTGTTCTTTATTGTGCCTATCTTTGCATGAAATGTTCCCTTGGTATCTCTAATTTTCTTGAAGAGATCTCTAGTCTTTCCCATTGTATTGTTTTCTTCTATTTCTTTGCATTGATCACTCAGGAAGGCTTTGTTATCGCCCCTTGCTGTTCTTTGGAACTCCTCATTCAAATGGATATATCTTTCCTTTTCTCCTTTGCCTTTCACTTCCTGAGAAATCTGTATGCAGGTCAAGAAGCAACAGTTAGAACGGGACATGGAACAATGGACTGGTTCCAAATTGGGAAAGGAGTATGTCAAGGTTGTATATTGTCACCTTGTTTATTTAACTTATATGCAGAGTACATCATGCAAAATACCGGACTGGTTGAAGCAGAAGCTGGAATGAAGATTGCAGGGAGAAATATTAATAACCTCAGATATGCAGATGACACCACCCTTGTGGGAGAAAGTGAAGAGGAACTAAAGAGCCTCTTGATGAAAGTGATAGAGGAGAGTGAAAGAGCTGGCTTAAAACTCAACATTCAGAAAGCTAAGATCATGGCATCCAGTCCCATCACTTCATGGCAAATAGATGAGGAAACAATGGAAACAGTTACAGACTTGACTTTCTTGGGCTCCAAAATCACTGCAGATGGTGACTGTGGCTATGAAATTAAAAGATGCTTGCTCCTTGGGAGAAACGCTATGACCAACCTAGACAGCATATTAAAAAGCAGAGACATTACTTTCCTGAAAAAGGTCCATCTAGTCAAAACTATGGTTTTTCCAGTAGTCATGTGTGGATGTCAGAATTAAACCATGAAGAAAGCTGAACTTTGAAGAATTGATGCTTTTGAACTGTGGTGTTGGAGAGGACTCTTGAGAGTTCCTTGGACAGCAAGGAGTTCAAACCAGTCAATCCTAAAGAAAATCAGTCCTGAATATTCATTGGAATGACTGATGCTGAAGCTGAGGCTCCAATACTTTGGCTACCTTATGCAAAAAAAAAAAAAAAAAACTGACTCATTTGAAAAGAACCTGATGCTGTGAAAGACTGAAGGCAGGAGGAGAAGGGGACGACAGAGGATAAGATGGTTGGATGGCATTACTGACTAAATGGACATGAGTTTGAACAAGCTCCAGGAGTTTGTGATGGATAGGAATGCCTGGCATCCATGGGGTTGCAGAGTCAGACACGACTGAGCACCTGAACTGAACTGAATTGAGTCAAAAGGTAAAAACTTCCAGTGACAAGATAAACTAGTACTAGTGATGTAATGTACAACATGATAAATATGATTAACACTGCTGTACATTGATTAACACTGATGTACATTATATATGAAAGTTTTGAAAGGGTAAATCCTCAGCGTTATCATCACAAGGAAAAAAGCTTCTATTTCTTTACCTTTGTGTCTTTATGATATGATGGATGTTCACTAAATTTATTGTGGTAATTGTTTCATGATATATTTAAGTCAAATTATGATACTGTGTATCTTAAACTTATACAGTGCTATATACCAATAATATCTGAAAAAAATGGAATAAAAATAGAAAAAGAATATATATTAAACAAAGTAGGGCTTCCCTGGTGGCTCAGACAGTAAAGAATCTGCCTGCAATATATTCTTGCCTGGAGAATCCCATGGACAGAGGAGCCTGGTGGGCTACATTCCATGGGGTCGCACAGAGTCCGACACAACTGAGCAACTTTCATTTTCACTTCATTAAACAAACTAGAATACCTTGTTTCCTTGAGAGGCATAGATATGAACTGGAATAAGGTTTTCTCCACTGTTTGACCGTAAAGTATTCGTCCCCATCTTCTCTTTGCTTGAACTATTATGGCACTCTCTTAGTCCCTTCAGGAGCCATACTACTGACTGCCTTAGAAACTGTATGGTGCTGCTCCTGGGAAATCTGAAGTGATAACTCTTCATCTTCTCCTGTTCACCTGTCTACCTCATACTTATTTCTGAGGTCTCAACTTAAATATCACTTCTTCCTGAAGGTCTTTCCTGGCCAGAAACCATTTCATCCTCAATTTAAATTACTCATCCAACTGGAAGAATCAATATTATTAAAATGACTGCATTACCCAAAGGAATCTACAGATTCAATCCAATCTTTATCAATTACCAATGATGTTTTTCACAGAATTAGAACAAAAAATTTTTAAACTTGTACAGAAACACAAAGGACCTTGAATAGTCAAAACAATGCTGAGATAGAAGAATGGAGCTGGAGCAATCATGTTCCCTGACTTCAGACTATACTACAAAGCTACAGTCATCAAAATAGTATGGTACTGACAAAAAAACAGACACATAGATTAATGAAACAGTACAGAAAGCCCAGAAATAAACTCACATATTTATGATCCATTAATCTATGACACAGGGGACAAGAATATACAAGGAGAAAAAACAGTCTCTTCAATAAGTGGTGCTGAAAAAAAGTGGGCAGCTACATGCAAAAGAATGAAATTAGAAGAATCCCTAACACCATACACAAAAATAAAGTCAAAATGGTTTAATGACCTAAATGTAAGACCTGACACCATAATACTCCTAGGAGAGAATATAGACAAGACATTCTTTGACATAATTCATAGTGATATTTCCTTAGATCAATCTCCCAAGGCAAAAGATATGAGAGCAAAAATGACCAAATGGGAACTAGTAAAACTTAAAATCTTTTGCACAACAGAGGGAACCATCAACAAAACAAAAAGACAATTGATGGACTGAGAAAAAATATTTTCAAATGATACAACTGGCAAGGGACTAATTTCCAAAATATACAACAGTGTATATAAATCAATATCAGAAAACAAACAACCCAATTAAAAAAAAATGGGCAGAAGACCTAAATAGACATTTCTCCAAAGAAGACATACAGATGGCCAAAAGGCACATGAAAAGATGTTCAACATTGCTAATTATTAGAGAAATACAAATCAAAACTATAATAAAGTATCACCTCACACCTATCAGAAAGGCCATCATCAAATGTCTACAAATAGTAAATGCTGGAAATGATGTGGAGAAAAGGGAACCCTTCAATATTGTTGGTGGGAATGTTAATTAGTACAGCCAGTATGAAGGTTCCTTGAAAAACTAAAAATAAAACTATAGTGTGACCTTGCAATCCCACTCCTAGGATATATCTGGAGAAAACCATAATTAGAAAAGATACATACAGTCCAATGTTCATCGCAGCACTATTTAAATAACTAAGACATGGAATCAACCAAAATGTCCATCAACAGATGAATAAAGAAGATGTGTTATAAATTTATTGTGGAATACTACTCAGCCATAAAGAAGAACAAAATATTGCCATTTGTGGCAAAATGTAGATTATCTAGAGATAATCATGCTAAGTTAAGTAAATCAGAGAGAGACAAATATCATATGATATCATTCATTTGTGGAATCTAAAAAATGATATTAATGAATTTATTTACCAAACAGAAGTAGACTTATAGACATAGAAAACAAACTCATGGTTGCCAATGGGAAAATGCAGGTTAGGGTAAATTTGTAATTACTAGATACACTACTATATATAAAATAAACAACAAAATCTT
Organism: Oreotragus oreotragus; assembly: GCA_006410675.1. Classification (NCBI taxonomy): domain Eukaryota; kingdom Metazoa; phylum Chordata; class Mammalia; order Artiodactyla; family Bovidae; genus Oreotragus; species Oreotragus oreotragus. The sequence goes on along the minus strand of SJYX01001660.1, from coordinate 928,219 downwards.
AATGTATAACCCAAGGAACTATATTCAATATCTTGTAATAATCTATAATGCAAAATAATCTGAAAAATATATGTGTGTGTGTGATTGAATTGTTTTTCTGTACACTTGAAACATTGTAAGTCAACTATAATCTAATAAAAATAACAATTAAAAATAAATTAATAAATAAAATTAATAAATTACTTTTCCTCTTCTCTTTTTTCTTAGAACGTTGAAAAATTCCTCCATAGCACTTATCAGTATGTGTCATAATTAATGTATTTGTATATATATGTTTGAAACACTTTTTGAAACCCCTGCTGCCCATTCCAGTGCAAATCCAGTGGTGAAATTTGCCATTGTCTGTTTTGTTCTCCACGGTATATCTTGATATTGTATATCTTGTATATTGTCACCCTGCTTATTTAACTTATATGCAGAGTATATCATGAGAAACGCTGGACTGGAGGAAACACAAGCTGGAATCAAGATCTCTGGGAGAAATATCAATAACCTCAGATATGCAGATGACACCACCCTTATGGAAGAAAGTGAAGAGGAACTAAAAAGCCTCTTGATGAAAGTGAAAGTGGAGAGTGAAAAAGTTGGCTTAAAGCGCAACATTCAGAAAATGAAGATCATGGCATCCAGTTCCATCACTTCATGACAGATAGATGGGGAAACAGTGGAAACAGTGTCAGACTTTATTTTTTTGGGCTCCAAAATCACTGCAGATGGTGACTGCAGCCATGAAATTAAAAGATGCTTACTCCTTGGAAGAAGAGTTATGACCAACCTAGACAGCATATTCAAAAGCAGAGGTCCGTCTAGTCAAGGCTATGGTTTTTCCTGTGATCATGTATGGATGTGAGAGTTGGACTGTGAAGAAGGCTGAGCGCCGAAGAATTGATGCTTTTGAACTGTGGTGTTGGAGAAGACTCTTGAGAGTCCCTTGGACTGCAAGGAGATCCAACCAGTCCATTCTGAAGGAGATCAGCCCTGGTTGTTCTTTGGAAGGAATGATGCTAAAGCTGAAACTCCCGTACTTTGGCCACCTCATGTGAAGAATTGACTCATTGGAAAAGACTCTGATGCTGGGAGGGATTGGGGGCAGGAGGAGAAGGGGACAACAGAGGATGAGATGGCTGGATGGCATCACTGACTCGATGGACGTGAGTTTGAGTGAACTCCAGGAGTTGGTGATGGACAGGGAGGCCTGGTGTGTTGCTATCCATGNTCAGCCCTGGGATTTCTTTGGAAGGACTGATGCTAAAGCTGAAACTCCAGTACTTTGGCCACCTCATGCGAAGAGTTGACTCATTGGAAAAGACTCTGATGCTGGGAGGGATTGGGGGCAGGAGGAAAAGGGGACGACAGAGGATGAGATGGCAGGATGGCATCACTGACTCGATGGACGTGAATCTGAGTGAACTCTGGGAGTTGGTGATGGACAGGGAGGCCTGGCATGCTGCAATTCATGGGGTCACAAAGAGTCGGACACGACTGAGCAACTGAACTGAACTGAAGTGACAAACATACATACATGTAAACCAGAAATAACAATATTGCCAAACAATACTTAGCCTTAAAAAGGATGATGCCCTCTGATATTTTCTATTCTGTTTCTTGAAAAGAAAAACTGGCTAGGCCAATTAATGGCTAGACCCATAAATTAACTAGTGGGTCACTCTGCAGTTTGAAAAATTATATTCAGGAGATAAGTTTCGGAGTTAAGTCACTGGGTTGTACAAATTATCGACTTTATAGAAAATTTTCAAACTATTTTCCAAGTGACCATCCCCACTTTAAAGTCTCACCACTGCATATGACTGTCCCTATTACTCCACATCCTTATCAATACTTGCTATTACTAGACTGCTTAACGTCTGCCAGTCTAGAGGTGTAAGCTATGGTCTCAACTGGACTCCTTAGAAATGGAGTTTAGCTTTTGGCTGTTTACTTGCCATTCCTACTGCTTCATCAGTGATGAGCCTTTCAAGTCTTCTCCCCAGTTTTCCAATGGGTTGACATCACTATTATTCACTTATTATTCTGGACACTGAAGTTGTGTCATTAAGTATGCTTGCCTTTTTACATTTTTACTGTCTCTCAATGAATACAACTTCTTAATACTAATGACTGAATGCAATGATCTTTCTGTCTTGTTTAAACAGATTCCTTGTCACCCTGAGTCAGAAAGGATTTGCAGGACTTCCCTGGTGGTCCAGCAGTTAGTTAAGACTCAGCACTCTCAATGCAGGGAGCCAGGTTCCATCCTGGTCAAAGAACTAGATCCCGCAGGCCAAAACTAAAGATTTCACACTGCAACTAAAAGGTCCCACATGCTGAAACTTAAGAGCCTTCATGCCGTAACTATGCCTCGGTACAGCCAAATAAATACTTAAAAAAAATTTTTTTTTCTTCTAAATATGTTGAAGTTTTGTCTTTTACATTTAAGTCTGTATTCCATCCAGAGTGGATGTCTATGGAAGGCATGAGGTTGGGATCCAATTCTTGCTTTTTCCACCTGACAGTCAAACATCCTGGACAGCACCGCCTGTCCGTACCTTTCCGCACGGCGCACACGGCCACTCGCGTCCCGTATCTGGTTTCTGTTCAGGTGTGGGTCTGTTTCTGGCCTTTCTCTTTGGATCTCTTGGTCCGTTTGTCTCTTCCTGCATCGAGATCACTGTTTCAGTTACTCTGCTGCTGCTGCTGCTGCTGAGCCGCTTCAGTCGTGTCCGACTCTGCGTGACCCCATAGACGGCAGCCACCAGGCTCCCCCGCCTCAGTTACTATAGCTTATGGCAATCTTCCCAAGTGGCGGGAGCAGCTCCCTCTTCTTTTTCTCCCCTCTTCTCTGCCTCTCTTACCTCGTCCTTCAGGAATGTCTTTGCTATTCTTGGTCTTCTGCTCTCCTATATAAATTTTCGAATCACTCTGTCAAATTCATCTAAGATGACTGGGATTTCCACTGGAATCACAATTCACCTATTCCCTTGTGGCTCAACTGGTAAAGAATCCACATGCAATGTGGGAGACCTGGGTTCAATCCCTGGGTTGGGAAGATCCCCTGGAGAAGGGAAAGGCTTCTCACTCCAGTATTCTGGCCTGGAGAATTCCATGGACTGCACAGTCCATGGGGTCACAAAGAGTCAGACACAGCAGAGTGACTTTCACTTCACTTCATAGAACATGGGGAAAATTAACATTTTTGTGACACTGAGTCTCCTATCTATAAATAAATCTTTTCATTTGTTTACATTCTTTTCAAATTTTTTTTTTTTTTTTTGGCTCTGCCACGGGGCATATGGGATTTTAGTTCCCTGACCAGGGATCGAACCTGTGCCCCTGCAGTGGAAGTGCAGAGTCTTAACCACTGCCCACTGGACTGGCAGGGAAGTCCCTCAATGTACTGTGATAAAGTTTGATAAATGCCTTCATCTAGGTCTTCCACATCTTCTGTTAGACATATTGCTAGGTTCCTTATTATTTTATTGTTATTTAAAATACTGTCTCTTCACAGATGTGTAGAGCGGACTTATGGACTCTGAGGGAGAAGGAGAGGGAGAGGGTGGGATGATTTGGGAGAATAGCATTGAAATATGTATACTATCATGTAAGAAATGAATTGCCAGTCTATGTTCAATGCAGGATGCAGGATGCTTGGGGCTGGTGTATGGGGATGATCTGGAGGGATGATGTGGGGTGGGAGGTGGGAGAGGGGTTCATGTTTGGGAGTTCGTGTAAAAAAATAAATAAATACAAAAAAATAAAAAAATAAAATAAAATACTGTCTCTTGTGTTTTCTAAGTTTTGCTGGTATGGAGAAAGGCAATTGATTTGTATACATTGATCTTAAATCCAATCATCTTACTAAACTCTCTTACTTATTTCTAATAATTTACCTATAGATTCTTTTGGTTTCTCTGTGGACATATCTGTAAATGATACAAGACTGTTTCTTCTATTCTAATAGAAGAATATAGTGTTTATTTACATTTCTTGTCACACTGTACTGCTAGAACTTATAGTAAAATGTAGAACAGAATCACTGATAAAAGACGCACACACACATATAGTCTTACTGCTAATTTTTAAATTTGTGTGTATGTTATTTTTAATTTTCCCCCAGCTTTACTGTGATATGACATTATAACATTGTGTAAGTTTAAGGTGTACAATTACCACAGTAAAGTTTGTTAATACTTCCTTCCATCACCTCACATAATTACCTTTTGTCTATTTGTGTTGAGATTGGATAATGAAAATATAGTATATGTATTTATGTGTGTGTGTGTGCGCGCGCGCGTGTGCACACTTACACGCTCAGTCATGTCCCTCTCTTTGCAACCCCATGGACTGTAGCCCGCTAGGCTCCTCTGTCCATGGAATTTTCCAGGCACAAATACTGGAATGGCTTGCCATTTCCTTCTCGAGGGCATCTTCCCGACCAAGGGATTGAACCTGTGTCTCCTGCACTGGCAGGCATCTCTTGTGTTGGGATATTATTTAGTTATAAAAAAGGAGATTACTGATTTTAAATAGATTTTTTCTAACATTTTTGAAGTTCCCCTCTAATCCTGGTTTTCCAACATGTTTCTCTTTTATATTAATTATGAATGAATACCCTACATCTATATTTTTTAACCTTTGTCAATGAAGTAAAGTGAATGTAAAATTATCTAATGTTAAATTATCCTTGCATTTGTGGGATGAAACCAATGTATTATTTTTAATAAACTGATGGATGTGACTTGCTGACATGTTGTTTAGGATTGTTGCATTTATGTGCATGAGTGAGACGGGGCTGCAATTTTTATTGTATTGACCTTGCCTGGTTTTAGTGTCACAGTAGTACTGGCCTCACAGAACAAGTATTTCCTCTCTTGCTATTCCTTGGAAGAGACTGCAGAAGATTGAAATAAATATAGTATAAATAAATAGCATGTTCTTTGAACATTTGGTAGAACTAAACTATAAAATCGCCTGACTTAGTATTTCCTTTGTGGGATAATTTTAACTTGTTTATTCAATGAGTTAATGGTTACGACACTCTTTGGCTTCGCAGATGGTATACTGGTAAAAGAATCTGCCTACCAGTGCAGGGGACACAGAAGAAGCAGGTTCAGTCCCTGGGGCAGGAAGATCCCCTGGGTAGGAAATGGCAACCCACTCCAGCATTCTTGCCTGGAGAACCCCATGGACAGAGGAGGATGGCGGACTATAGTCCAGGGGGCTGCAAAAGAATCAGACACCACTGAAGTGACTGAGCGCGCACGCACACACACACGGCTTCTACCTTTTTCTTGATGGACAATAGGCTGCCAGGCTCCTCTGTCCACGGGATTTCCCAGGCAAGGATGCCGGAGTGGGTTGCCATTTCCTCCTCCACGGGATCTTCCCTGAATATAGTTAGTGAGTTATAATTTTTACAGAAATGTTTCCTTTTCTATTCAAATTTACTGCCATCAGGTTGTTTGTTGTGTTTTCTAGCTATCATTAGAAATCTTTGTTGGGTCTGAATTATGTTCTTTTTCACATTGTTAATTTTGTTTATTTGCGACAACTCCCTTCTGTCTTGATTGGACTCACTAGAGATTTAACTGTTTTATTAGTCTTCTCAAAGAACCAACTTTTAATTTTGTTGATCCTCTTTATGGTGTTTTAAATTATCCTTAATTCTGCCCTTAAACATTCTTTGGATTTATTCCATTGTTTTCTCTTTAGATTTGTCTTCTTTTATTGTATGTCTAGCCCATTAATATTTAGCGTTTCTTGTTTTCTAATATTAGCACTTAAGACTATCATCTTCTAAGTGCCACTTTCATTCCAAATATAAGCTTTGAAATGTGACTTTTTGATTATTGTTTAGTTCTTAGTATTTTAGACTTGTGCTATAAGTTATTTGACCTGTGCATCAAGAAGCATGCTTTTTAAATGTTCAAATGTATAGTGATTTTAAAATTACTTTTGTTACTGACTTCTAACTTAAGTGCACTGTGGTCAGAGAATGTGCTCTGTAGTATTGGGATATCTTGAAATTTATTGAGACTTGCTTTGTGATCTAGTATATGGTTATTCACTTCAAAAACTATACTCCATGTATTAAATTACAAATACTTTAATTGTTGGGAAAAAAGTTCTATATCCCATTGTGTGTGTGTGTGTGTGCTAAGTCGATTCAGCCATGTCCGACTCTTGGTGACCCCATGGACTGTAGCCCACCGAGCTTCTCTGTCCATGGGATTATCCAGACAAGAATACTGGAGTAGGTTGCCATTCCCTTCTCCAGGGGAATCTTCCCAACCCAGGAATTGAACCCAGGTCTCCTGTATTATAGGCAGATTCTTTACTGTCTGAGCTCCCAGGGAAGCCCCTGTATGCCATTAGATTAAGAAAATTAACCATATTGTTGAAATTTCTATACGTTTTCTCATGTTTTGACTGTGTGACCAATTTGAGAAAGTTGCTTTATAATCTACCACTGTGAGGAAGGATTTATAAATTTATCCCCAAATTTCTTACAATATTATAACAGTAAGTTTAAAATTGTTACATTGTCCTGCAAGCTGGCTCTTTTATGATTACATATGAATCCTGTCTTAAATTCTACTTTTCTTTATGCACTGTATGTATCTTATCATCTTACAGTGAACAGCTAGATTAAAAAACTTCGACCTGATTATTAACTGTCAAGTTTACTCCATTTAACTTTATTGTGACTACTGACATTTGGTCTGCTGTTTCCCCCCTACTTTTCTTATGTGTATTTCCCTCTTGATTGTTTTTCTAATTTATTTTCTCCCTCTACTGCTTAAGAAATTATCCAAGCTATTTCTAGCCTTTTAGTAGTTACCTTTGGAATTTGACCATTTGTATTTTCTATAGACTGAATGTTTGTGTCCCCAAAATTCATGTGTTGAAACCTAATCCTCAATGAGATGGTATTTGGAGGTAGGCCTTTGGGAGGTAATTAGGTCATGAGGTGGGGAAGCCCTTATGATGGGATTAGTGCTCTTTTATAAAAGAGACCCCAGAGAACCCTCTTGCCCCTCTGCCATGTGAGGGGTCAGTGAGGAGACAGCTGTCTATCAGCCAGGAAGCAAGCCCTCATCAGACACTGAATCTGCTGGCGCCTGGATCTTGGACTTCCCAGCCTCCAGATATATGAGAAATAAACATCTATTGTTTATAAGCCACCCAGCCTATGGTATTCTGTTATAGCAGCGTCATGACAGACCAAAACAACATTCAATTTCACAAAGATTTAACTTATATTTTTGGTCGTGCCACATGGCTTGCGGGATCTTAGTTCACCAACCAGGGATCGAATGTAGGTTCCTGGCAATGAAAGCGCTGAGGACTAACCACTAGCAGGCACGCATGCGCAGCTGCTTCGATCCTGTCCAACTTCTTGCGAATCTATGGACTGCAGTCCACCAGCCTCCTCTGTCCATGGGATTCTCCAGACAAGAATAGTGGAGTGGGTTGCCATGCCCTCTACCAGGGGATCTTCCCAACCCAGGGATCGACCCCTCGTCTCCTGCACTGCAGGCAGATTCTTGACCAACTGAGCTATCAGGGAAGCCAAAATGTATAATAGTTTTTGGGTAAAATATTCTTCTTGAAAAATACAAATCACCCCCTACCTGATACATATGCTATTACTGTACAAAATTTCAGTTCTGTTCTTAATTCTATGAAGTAGGTATTAGTGTTTGTATTTCTTGGAAAGAAACACTTGTCTACAGATTCACCTGTGTGTATAGTGGCCGGCCTTCAAGAGAGCCCCCAGTACCTCCCGGCATCCACACCTCTGTGCAGTCTTCCTTCACAGTGCACCAGGGATAGTATGCTGCTGCTGCTGCTAAGTCGTTTCAGTCATGTCCGATTCTGTGCGACCCCAGAGACAGCAGCCCACCAGGCTCCCCCGTCCCTGGGATTCTCCAGACAAGAACACTGGAGTGGGTTGCCATTTCCTGCTCCAATGCGTGAAAGTGAAGTTGCTCAGTTGTGTCCGACTCTTAGCAACCCCATGGACTGCAGCCTACCAGGCTCCTCCACCCATGGGATTTTTCCAGGCAAGAGTACTGGAGTGGGGTGCCACTGCCTTCTCCAAGGGCTAGAATGGGTGACCAGTAAAAACATGGCAGAACTGATGTTACTTCCAGCTATCAGATTATAAGCACCACAGCTTTCTTTTCTTGCTTTCTCTCTCAAGGATTGCTTGCTCTAGGGAAAGTTAGCTGTCATGTTTAAGGATGCTCAGGCATGTTCTTTGCCCACATGGCAAAGAACCGAGGGGCTCAGTTCAAAAGCCCACTAGAAAGTAAGGCTGCCATGAACCATTAAGCGGGCTTGATCGTCCAGCCTTCACCGACTGTCACCCTGGCTGGCAGTTTGACTGTAAGCTCATCAAAGGCCCAAAGCATAACCACTCAGCTCCACTCCTCCCTGACTGCTGATCCTCAGAAACTGTGCGAGATAATAAACATTTGTTGTTTTAAGCTACTGTTACGTTGCAACAGATAACTCATGCCGTGTATTTACTAACCCATTTGTTTATGATTCCTTTTGAATCTCAGGCATCCATCAAGCCATTTTTCTTGATTCCTGGAGAACATCTTAGAATTTTCTTTAATGAAGATCTATTAGCTGTAAACTCAGTTTTTCTTTATCGCTTCACCCTTCTGGGGGGGCAGATCTAACATTCCCCAGTAATTCCAACCTTTTAGTATTCAAGCCTTTGTCTAATTCCCTCCCCTGAACAGGGGCAGCAGCTGGGACTGCTTCTAGCCGGCAGAGGGGTTATGAGGCAAGCAAGGCCGCGATTCATGGGGTCGCAAAGAGTCGGACACGACTGAGAGACTGAACTGAAGGCCTCTCCAGGGAGGGGGAAGGACACAGGTCAAGGGTCCCAGGCCACTCTAGACCTCTCCACAGCTCCACCTAATTACCTCCATAGATGCCCAGGTTCAAATAAATCCCCACCCCCCCCACACACACACTCACTGAGTTCCTAAATACACACTGAATTCCTAAACGGAGTTATACAATTCCAGGTTCTGCAAAGGGTAAACAGGCAAGCAAGACGGGGGTTAGTGTGTGAAAGCAGAGGACTCAAGATATTTCAGCAAATGTGAAGAGAGCTTCACAAGAGGCAGAGACTACACTCAAGGAGTAGCCAGCAAGTCAGGGCAGAGAGGAGGGAACAGGGAATAGAACAGGGCACCTGGGCTGTTTCCATGGAGGAGCTGACATTCCAGCTGAACCTTGAAAGCAGGATGGGATTCCGAGGGACAGGGCTAAGAAAAGAGAAAGGCATTCTGGGAGAGGAAACAGCATGAGCAAAGGCAGTGAGAAGGGAAAACAGTATCCAATTTCAAGTGCAGTTCAAGTTGCACCTCTAGGCACTTCATTCAGTAGTGGCCACCTCAAGTGGCTTCCTCAGAAGGCTTCTGAATGAGGGCAGGTAGATGCGAGGGCCTTCATCCATCTGTGATGTCTGCATAGCGCAGGAGGGGCCGCTGACAGCCATCTGCCAAGTATTTGCCATTTCGAGAAAAAGATACCTTCCAAACCAGTGAATAATCGAGTTGTGGAAAGCATGAGAGTGTGGGTGGCGAGAATTCTGATAAGAGAGCTGGAATCAGCCTCTAGAGGATCTTGCATGTCAGGCTAAAGAGTAAAGACCCGTCTTTGTATTCTAAAGAAAACATTTCTGATCAAGTTACAGTGAGCTGAAAGAAATACTGTTACAGATTTGGAAAGAGACCAACTCTCCTCCTTCAAGCTGCTGCCCAGGCCAGGACTATGCCAGCCACACCTCAGCATAAGCTTCCTCGGGGGGCGTCTCTTGGCCCCCACACCCATTTTAAAAAATCTTGCTGGTCCCTCTGGCACTGTCCCTGAGTTGACTGGCCAAGGATGCAGACAGAGCCTCTGAAGGGACACAGAATGTCTTTCTCTCATGGCTGCACTGAGGACCTCTATCTCTTTCTCCTCTCCCTCTCACAAAGCTGCCCCTCACATTCCTTTCTCCCAGAAAGGAGGCGAGGCTGGCCGAGGGGTGGGGGAGGTTGAGAGGTGGTAGGCTGGTAGACCCCATTTCCAGGCCACAGAGGCTAAGCAGCAGATTGAAGGGTGGGAGGGAATTTTTGGAAGACAAAAGAGCAAGGCAGAGTTGGGTGGAGCTGGGAGAGGGGGTTCAGGAACATCACGTTAGCCACCTGCACATGTGAGATCATGGACCACCCCCTACCTGGGAGAGCCTGCGGACCTGGCCCCCCGGGGATGGGGCTCCAGCAAAGTCCTCACTTTTAGATGGGGGTGGGGTACTCTGGAACTCTAGATCTTTCAGACCATCCTCCCCATCTGGAAAACGGAACCAGCCACACTGTACTTCCTCTGAAGCACCTTCAGAGAAACAATTCAGTTTCCACTCATTTTCCTGCTCCATTCCACGCTCTCATTTATCTCGACACTGGTGAACAGCTGACACTTCGGGTGGCAACAGCCTGTCCATGTTAATTTCCTTCCCTGATCTCTCTGCCGTCTGCACAGTTGCTTTTCTGCATGTGCAGGAGAGAGCAATCAAAAGAGTTTCTCTGGTGATTATCTTTCCATACTGAGTCACATAATTTCACATAATTGCCGGGTAAAAGCTGCTCAGAAAGAGAAGCCACGAGCTGATGATATAGCATCACGCTATATTATTTTTGATTCCACGAAGCAGTGAGGTAGATCAGAATACCCAGTTCTATTGTGAAAATAACTCAGAAACAACCTCCCTTTAAAATGCACAAGCTCCAAATTACAGGGAGACATCCTCATCTCAGTCTCACTCAGCCCCCAAGGCCTCGCTTCCCTTCCCTGGCATCCCACCTGCTTGCCTTCCTTAGGGTTCAGCCCATCAGAAATGTGCCCAGAGGTATCACCAAGGCCTGGGTCCTGGCAGAATCCCCAAAGGAAGATAAGGCCCCCTCCCTAGAAAGGACATGCCGGGAGGGGACCTTTATGGGGTCACAGAATGCCTGGAAAAGTCAAAGCGTTAGTCGTTCAGTCAAGTCCAGCTCTTTGTGACCCTATGGACTGTAGCCCGCCAGGCTCCTCTGTCCGTGGGATTTTCCAGAATACTGGAGTGGGTTGCCATTCTCTTCTCCAGGGAAGCTTCCTGACCCAGGGATCAACCTGTGTCTCCTGCATCGCAGGCGGATTCTTAACCAGCTGAGCCACTAATACCTGGGCCTCATTGTTTAGGGTAACTGGTTACCCTAGACTGTTAATGCATGCCAAGGGACAAGATTTAGCCTATGATGTATCTAAATCTTTGGAACAAAGAAGCCTGTTAAAAGAAGATTTTGCTGTGTATAAATAGGATACAAGCATGATGTGAGGTATACCAGATGGACTTAGAACCACTGAATGCCAGTGAGTTAGAATGATTGAGACGAAAGCTCTTTATTTGAGGAGTCTGAAGTGCCAACAGAGAAGTGATGCAGCCAATGCATCGACCCAGAACTCACGCCTCCAGCTCCTGCCTGTGGCTCTGATATGCTGGGACTGGGCGCTGGCAGGCCAGGACTGGAGGAGGGGGTACCATGAGGGAAGCAAGTAGGCTGGGCAATGCCCGAGGGTGCTCCGGCATGCTGGCTGGAGCCAGGAAAGGAGCCAGGGCACCTCCAGGAACGCAGTGGCCGAGGCAGTGAGGAGGGAGGAGACACCGACAGGCTCCTGGGATCTCCCTGGCGGTCCCGTGGTTAGGCCTCTGCACTTCTACTGCAGAGGGCACGGGTTCAGTTCCTGCGTGGGGAACCATGATCCCACGTGCTGTGTGGCTTGTCCAAAAAGATAAAGACTGCCTTTGGTTGGTCAGATGTCAAGGGGGCCGGGCTGGCTTCTGGGAAGGCGACTGACAGAACCACAGCCACAAAGGGTCTTCAGAAGGCTTGGAGGACAACACCTCACTCTCCCAACAGGAGGCGAAGAGATGATCAGAAGAGTCCTTTCTGATTATTCTGGCTGCGCTGTGTGGGTGAGTTGGTAAAGAATCTGCCTGCAATGCAGGAGACCCGGGTTCAATCCCTGAGTCAGGAAGATCCCCTGATGAACCCACTCCGGTATTCTTGCCTGGGAAAATCCCATGGACAGAGGAGCCTGGCGGGCTATGGTAGATGGGGACGCAAAGACTTGGACGTGACTTAGCAACATACACACACTTAGCCCTGGAGCATGGATCTGAATGGTCTAAGGCCGGGCTAAGGGCTGAAAGCAGAGACTAAAACTTATCACAGACAAATTGGTCTGATTTATGGGGAAAGAGGTGGATGCTTGACATTCCTAAGACATTAGTAAGTCTTACTGTTTGGGAGGAAAGTATTAGAGAAGGCAAGAAGTCTGATGTCTTTGGAGTCAGGGGCCTGGCTCCAGCAGCCTTTTCAAGCCTCCTTAGCATCTGTTTCTATGAAAAGGTCATGCATGCTCTCCATGAATGGCACCGTTGGTCTTCAATCATACGTGCTCAGGAATGAGGCTTGGCTGTATGGTCAGTATAATCTGGTGGGTGAGGCCCAACTCCCGGCCCGGCTTTGAGGTGCGCTGTGCTTTTATGAGAACGTGGGCGACATAATGCCTCCAGGCCAGACAGGCTGGAATGTTGTCTTTGATCTTCTCTGGCACCCCTTCTGCCTCCCTGGTCTTTGCCCTCTCCATCCCCGCTGGGGCAGCCAGGCATCCTCTGCACTCAAGCAAACCATCACCTCCACTCACATGCAGCTGCCCTTCTCTCTAAACTGCTCATCTCCTTTTGCTTCCCAACTTAGATGCTTTGATTCAAAGCTCTCTTGGGATTTTATGTGCAGGAGAAAAAGAAAGCAAACGAAAGGACAGTCATCACCTACATGGCTGCTCTGTCTGGAACTGTCCCCGAGGGTATTCTGGTGTCCTTCCTGACGGAGCCCAGCACTCCACTCCACCTTCTCTGTACCAAGCTGCTTTCAGGATGGGGAGGGTCTGTCGCTTGCTTCATGTCCATGTGACAAGCGGCCTGGAACGGAGGCAGGGACCGCACCGCGGCCTCAAACCGCCACAGTGTGCCCTATACTCTTGGACCTTGAAGCTCCAGAGATCAGTTATCACCAAGTTTCATCATCTGTTTTTGAAAAATGCAAGGTGATTCTTCTCTATCTTTGGCCCCTTTTGGAAGGTTCAAAGGGGCTTCTCCAGTGGCTCAGTGATAAAAGAAGATCCCCTGGAGAAGGAAGGGGCAACCTAGTCCAGTATTCTTGCCTGGGAAATCCTGTGGACAGAGGACCTCCATGGGGTCACAAAAGAGTCCGGACGTGACTCAACAACAAAACAACAGAAGGCTCAAACTCCCTTTCCTCACAGAGCTGCAAGATACAGCTGCAGCTTTCTCCACTGGAGAAGCCTCCATGCAATGCTTCCCCCAGGCCCATCCGCGTGAGAGGCAAAACCCTGGAGCCAGTGGCATGAACCTCAGGGACACTGACGGCTGGAGCTCCTGCAGGTACACAAGCCCCGCCCCACTCACACTGCACACTTCTGGGAGCAGAAGCCTGGACCGCAGTGTGAAAGCAGATGTGGAACCAAGACAGGTGAGTTTTCTAGGCGAGTCNGACTATATAGTCCATGGAGTTCTCCAGGCCAGAATACTGGAGTGGATAGCTGTTCCCTTCTCCAGCGTCTCTTCCCAATCCAGGGGTTGAACCCAGGTCTCCCACATTGTAGGCAGATTCTTTACCAGCTGAGCCACAAGGGAAGCCCAAGAATACTGGAGTGGATAGCATATCCTTTCTCCAATAGGATCTTCCCGATTCAGGAATCAAACCAGAGTCTCCTGCATTGCAGGTGGATTCTTTACCAACTGAGCTACCAGGGAAGCCTGAAGTTTTTGAAAGGCTCCCTAAATGTCTTGTGAGCCCTCTTATTGAAACTGTTGATGCTGAAGTTGCTGAAAGCTTTGCTTTTTTGTGATGTGCCTATGAACAGGCAATCTAGCCTCTTTCTTTTCTGTGTCACAGAAGTAACAGCAACTTCCTCAGTGTCCTTCTTGGAAGGATCTTGATTCAATGGGAAAGCCCCAAAGCACATACTAAGGAAACACCATAGGAAGCAGTGATGGTAAATACAGGATTGTAAATTTCTAGTCCCATGGACATCTAAGTCTCAGTCAAGTATGCACCCTGGTTAACTGGTTAACATTTGTGTCACTGTTACACTGTTGAGTTCATGAGAAGGGTACACTTTAACAGCCTGACATGTTGCTGCTGCTGCTGCTAAGTCACTTCAGTCGTGTCTGACTCTGTGCGACCCCATAGACNCAAGTATGCACCCTGGTTAACTGGTTAACATTTGTGTCACTGTTACACTGTTGAGTTCATGAGAAGGGTACACTTTAACAGCCTGACATGTTGCTGCTGCTGCTGCTAAGTCACTTCAGTCGTGTCTGACTCTGTGCGACCCCATAGACAGCAGCCCACTAGGCTCCGCCGTCCCTGGGATTCTCCAAGCAAGAACACTGGAGTGGGTTGCCATTTCCTTCTCCAATGCATGAAAGTGAAAAGTGAAAGTGAAGTCGCTCAGTCGTGTCTGACTCTTAGCGACCCCATGGACTGTAGCCCACCAGGCTCCTCCACATCAATGGGATTTTCCAGGCAAGAGTACTGGAGTGGGGTGCCACTGCCTTCTCCAAACAGCCTGACATAGGCCTGTGTAAATAAAATGATTTGATTTTTTATACACTGGCAATGCCTTTGCATTACTTCCTATTGCTGTGTAACAAATTATGACAAAATTTAGCAGTGTAAAACAACACACATGTATTATCTCAATTTCTATGGCTCAAGAATCCAGACACGGCTTAGCTGGATCTTCCACTTCAATGGCATTTACAAGGTGACAGTCAAGATACTAACTCAGGGATTGCATTCTCCTTTGAAGCCTGAACAAATGAAGGAACTGCTTCCATGTTTGGTGGTGAGATTCAGTTACTCTCAGGCTACTGAGCCGAAGGCTTCAATTTCTTGTTGGCTATTGGCTGAAGGCCACCCTCAGTCTCTTGCTATATGGGCCTCTGCAACATGGCAATTTGTTTCATCAAAACAGGCAAGCCTAGTAGGCAGTAAAGCGAATTTGCCAGCAACATGGAAGACACAGTCATAAAAGGGCTTCAAAAAGCCTCTCTTCTGAATTTTTGATTTAACAATTCTGATATCTAGCTTGCAAGGGAAACAGCTACAGACTAAAAATAAAGAGTTATAGGGACTGCAAAGAAAATCAGCTAACATATCTAAACATTAGTCCACATTATATTGGAATTACCTGTTTAGGATTCTTTCTTGATATATTTTAAGTGCTTTGGGGGTAAGAACTGAGCCTTATTCATCTTTGTAACATCAGCATTTGGTGCAATACCTGATCCACAGAGATGAATTGTTTGAACTGAACCAAGGGCAGTTCAATACTCCATTTTTTATTCTTTTTTTTTTTTCCCCTAGCAAGAAAAGGCAGTATGTGTATGACAGTATTTAAAAGCATGGACGCCGAGTATAGACAACCTGGATTAAAATTCTGCTTCTGCTCATTGTTCTGTTTGCTCTTAATCAAGTTATTTATTCTCTTCCAGCCCCGCTTTCTTTATCTGTAAAACAGGAATGTACATGATGATTTGGTGTCTCCATTATGGTTGTTGTACAATTAAATGACATGTAAATGATATGCTAAGGGTTAGGCTAGTTCTTGGTACAGATGGTATGTAAGTGTTAGCTGTGATTATTCTCTCTGTTTAGAACTCCTCTATCTTTGTCCACTTGGTTGAATTCTGTTTCCCTCTCTTCTTCAGGTGTCCTTTGGGAACACTTTCCTCTAGGTTGAGTACTGCTCCTGTATGCTTCCTTCCTTAGCTGTACATTCTTCAGCCTTTTATAAGATACATTCGATTATATTATAAAGGGGACAGTTCTACATCCCCTTTGGATTGGCCTAGATCTTATTATTCACCTTTATATGCCCGAAGTTTATCACAGTGCCTGGTGGATAGCAGATACCAAAGAAATGTCATTCAGAGAAGTATGTAAAGATTCATCTGCTCTCATGAGGGCTCTGACAGCTAGCTTGAGTCTGTCCAATGCTCCATTTTCTATATCTGGGATCAGTCTTGCCCACAATAAATGGGATTCTTGGTTCTTTCAATAAACTCAGAGAATGTGGTTCACTGGGGACAGAATGCCTTTGAAAGAGATATGTGTGCTGGTCCCCTCTTTGAACTATATTATAGAATGATTCATCTTCCATGAGCAGTATAACCTCAGTCAGGGCTCTCATCTACCCTCATCTTTCATTCCTTCTTCAGTTGTCCGTTTTTCCTCCTCTCTTCCCATTTCATCCATCTCACCTCCTGCCAGGCCTTGGCAGACACACAGACGTGCACACACACACACCTTTGATCCTGCTGACACCAATGGCACTAAGGAAAGAAGTTCAATGTGTCCACCAGCATCAAAATAGAGTAATAACAATTCTTCAAAATGACAATCGCAAGCAGCCTGGGGGCATTCAGAGGCTCTTCTGCTTTGTGTTTCCTGGAGTCTTTAGTGCTTTCCCTCTGGTGTTTAAAAGCAGAGGTGACTGTAGTTTGCTCCGCCTGAGAGGTGCTAATGAGCTGGCACTCAACAAACAGTTACGGCAGTCCCATGGCGAGGAACAGGCGGAGCGGGGGAGAGTTTCGTGCCCCATCTCACAGCCGCCAGCAGAGCACAATCTCCCATTTACAACCAGTTACTCGGCTGCATTTCATGTTTGTGATTGTGTTGACAAAGAAAAAGTTGCCATTTCTGGTGGCATCTCTTAGCTGCCTGAGCTGCCTCAGGCATGTGGAGAATGCAGGAGGCACACACTGTCTTGGTTGCCACCTGACACCTCTTCTGCTTAGCTAGAGCCAGAGTGCCCGCTGGGAATGCATCCGTGGCATCCTACAGCATCCTAGCTAGGCAGATGTTCCTGGATCACCATTTGTTTTCCCGTGGCTCCCACTCCTCCTCTCCTGCCAGATACAATCCAACATCCACAGGCAGAAAACACAGACTTTCTGCTGTACTGACTCCTAAGACAAGACAAGCCAAACTCCCCTCGTAGAGAACCACGGCAGACACCGTCGCTGGTGTTTTACTTTTATTTATTTTCTAGCTTTTGACTCCTCTTCTCTGTCAGCAGGAGCAAGAAAAACCTGGAACATCAAAATCAAATGCTGCTCTGCATTGCACTGGCCTGGCCCTTTCTATGTGTGATTCAAAATTCAACATTCTGTCTTGTGTATGGCAGGCAAAATATAGCTTTCTGTTCGGGGGTTGGTGGCTGGTTAAAAGAATCATAAAACAACTTAGATGTTTCTTGGTGATGCACCAGCTATGTTAAATCAATATTTGATGATTTATAAATGAATGAGGCATATACAGATTAGATTTTCTTCTGAATACACACTGGCATAGACCACATTGGCAAAGATAGTCTTGATTTAGTATTGTCTAGGGCATGTGAAACACAGACTGCTAGTCTGAAGATGGGGCAATTCTAGATGGTCTGATACACAGCCTCATATAATTGTGTTGAATGACACTTTTTTCTTGTTCTTTTGATTGGATGTGGGAATGATTCTAGTTTCTATGTATTTCCAACACATTTTCAAGGATGAGTATTTAACCATCTTCTGTTATAGTAACCAAACAAAGGGAAAAATCTCAAAAGCATGAATTTAGAGGTTGAAAACTCAGCTTCTATATAACTTTTTTTTTTCAATTTTTTAAATGAAAATATACATTGTAGGCTTGGGGAGGAAAGCTTATATTAGCGTTGGTAGAAATTTTCAGCAAAGTTATGTTAGAAATATTAAGCATTTAGCTTTCAAAACTGCCTTGCCAATATTTAGGTAAGATAAAACTAGCAATACAGTTAGAGCTTAAATAGTCCAAAATAGTTGAGGAAAGACCTATCCAAGTATGATAATGTGTTTGCCATTTTTTGACAATTATTTTTAATACAGGATTTTGGGCTGTGGAGATTCTCTACATATTATACTGCCTTATGGGTTATTTGGAAAGCTAACTACAGGCTAAGAATAATGATCTATGTTTGTCATTCAAAAATCAATTGGCTAAGCTATTGCTTTTAAACAGCCAGTTTAGCTGAAGTTTGGCTGGTCACCCACTTCAATTGTAGAAGAGCTCAAGTGTTTTGGCTCCATATGTATATAAGATATAGTAATAGCCAATGCATGTTCAATACTTATCATGGGTTAGGCATTCTCCTAAGCCCTTCAAAATATTTTCTCAGTTAATCATCATAAGGCCCCTCTGAATTAGATTACTATTATTATCAATTCATAGGTAAAAAAACTAAGAAAAGTAAAACTTTCCCCAGTGATAGAGTGGAAATATGAACTTACCACCATGCTAAAGAAAATATCAGAGTTGAATGATTTATTGGAAATATTTGTCCCAAAGATGAGAAAATTGAGGTCTAAGATGAAAGTATCTTGTAAAGTTTATATAACTAACAAGAAGGACAGGGTTTATGGTGAGAAAAGCACTCAACAGAGATTCCAGGAAAGAGTGGGGTTTTATTTCACATGGCCTTATTTCTTGTCATATGACCTGAGAAAGTCACTTTTCCCTATTTGATATTCAGTGCCTATATATGCAAATATTGCTGCTAAGTCGCTTCAGTCGTGTCCGACTCTATGCAACCCCATAGATGGCAGCCCACCAGGCTCCCCCGTCCCTGGGATTCTCCAGGCAAGAACACTGGAGTGGGTTGCCATTTCCTTCTCCAATGCATGAAAGTGAAAAGTGAAAGTGAAGTCTCCCAGTCATGTCTCTTAGCGACCCCATGGACTGCAGCCTACCAGGCTCCTCCGTCCATGGGATTTTCCAGGCAAGAGTACTGGAGTGGGGTGCCATTGCCTTCTCCGATATGCAAATATTAGATCATTCAATATTAAACAAATATAACATAGCAGATATAGCAAATATCCAGCATGTGCTATGAATGGAAGTAAAATATAATCCCCGTTGGAGGTGCTCACAGTTTAGCGGTAACATGGAATTATGCAAGGGCTAGGTTGTATCAGAGAAGTATGCACAGGTAGAGGGTATCTTCCCAAAGCCATAGATTAGTTTTTGGAGCTGGACTTGGAAATGTAAACAGTTGAGTATTTTGAAGGGTAGGCCAGTTGCATGTGTTTAAGTGGTAACATATTTCAGAGAGGTAAGCTGAATAGGTCCTATATGCCATACTAAGTAGTTTAAACTTGGATATGTGGGTCATGGGAAGTTATTCAAGAATTTTAAACATGGGGTGATTTATTCAGTTTTACATTTACAAAAGTTCACACTGATGACAACATGAAGAATGTCTTGAAGGTGGTATCACTAGAGATAAAAGATTGTATGAGTTCAAATGAGGGGCAACTAATTGGAAAGGTTTGAGAGATATTTAGGAGGTAGAGTCAAAAGACCCTGGCTATTTATTTCACTACTTCAATGGAAAATTATTTAATGAATGCACAATTAAAAATTATGAATCTGTGGCCTCACAAACTGAAGTACTTTTCTATTACTATGAAATCACAGAAGGAAAACTTTTTCCTCATCCATAGGGCATTCTATAGCAAGCCTGTTTATTTGCTGCTACAAGGCTCTTAGAAAGTTTGATGGCACAATTAAGCATGAGTTGCTTCATAAAGTTTACTTCAAGTGTGATCACATCTTTTTTATCTCATCAGATTAATTTGAAAGCAGCTTGATTCCTCACATGCCAGATGAGCAAAAATTTGAGTATTTTCTGTTTAAATATTTTAACTCTCTCTAGAGAGTTACCTAGGAAATGGCAACCCACTCCAGTATTCTTTCCTGGAGAATCCCAGGGACAGGGGAGCCTGGTGGGCTGTCGTCTGTGGGGTACCACAGAGTCAGACACAACTGAAGTGATTTAGCAGNTAAATATGTTAACTCTCTCTAGAGAGTTACCTAGGAAATGGCAACCCACTCCAGTATTCTTTCCTGGAGAATCCCAGGGACAGGGGAGCCTGGTGGGCTGTCGTCTGTGGGGTACCACAGAGTCAGACACAACTGAAGTGATTTAGCAGGAGCAGAGAGTTACCTTAGATTGAGTGGCTGGAAGAAGGGGTTTCCTGTGACTTCAGCCTTACTGTCTGCTTTCCTAACAAATGCTGCTGTTTTGTATTGCCAGAGGGGCTATCTCTCCCATCATCCTAGGCTCCTGTACATAGTTTAATCCTTAAGGTACTTTGCCAGGGTTCCATGTGCCTCAAAACATCCTGGATACTCAAGAAAATGCTGGAATTTGAGGATATCATACTGTAAAGTATTGCTACACATTATGGTGGAATCATCACCATTTCTCACTCATCCTAGGCTCCTGTACATAGTTTAATCCTTAAGGTACTTTGCCAGGGTTCCATGTGCCTCAAAACATCCTGGATACTCAAGAAAATGCTGGAATTTGAGGATATCATACTGTAAAGTATTGCTACACATCATGGTGGAATCATCACCATTTCTCACCCTGATCTTGCACTATATGTTAAACTAAGACTTCACTGGACATTAGAAATATCATGGGGATAACTCAGTGGCCATGGAGCTAAGACATGGAATGGGTAGGCTGAGTGGGGAAGAGCCTGGGCAAAAGAACCTCTTTCACTTATTTATGTACTGGAAACCTTCAAATACTAGTTTTAAATATGGTACTATTAAAAAATAGTTTGAAACATGTTCTGGTGTATGTAGGAAAAAAATGTTAAATGAATTACTGACAGCAGCCTTATTGACAATTTTGCTATAAATTGTACTTTTTTTTTTTTTAGCCCAAACAAGGGTAATTTATTTACTGTCTTAAAAACATTATTTCTTTAAACATTTTTTAAAGTTATAAAAATACACATGGTATTAAATTTAATAGTACAGAAGCAGGTGATATAAAATAATAATCCTTTGTACCACTCTTCTATCCTCAATTTCATTAGAAATAAGGAATTTTTAACACTAAAAATTGGTTTATTATTTTATACTGATTGTGTAAATNGGTTCTGCCTGTCTCTTATACACATCTAGATGTGTATAAGAGACAGGTACAGAAGCAGGTGATATAAAATAATAATCCTTTGTACCACTCTTCTATCCTCAATTTCATTAGAAATAAGGAATTTTTAACACTAAAAATTGGTTTATTATTTTATACTGATTGTGTAAATAATATACATTTATTATAAATAAGGGTCTTCCCTTGTGGCTCAGCAGTAAAGAATTCTCCTGCAATTTAGGAAACTCGGGAGATGTAAGTTCTATCCCTGGGTTGGGAAGGTCCCTTAGATGAGGGCACGGCAACCCACTCCAGTATTCTTGTCTGGAGAATCCCGTGGACAGAAGAGCCTGGCGGACTGCAGTCCACAGGGTCCCAAAGAGTCAGACAAGACTGAAGCAACTGAGCATGCATGCAAGCATTGTAAATAATTTTAAATGTAACATACAAATTTCTAAACTTATTTACAAACAAATAGTACATACAAATATAAAGAAAGTAAAGCTTGCTTAAAATCCCAACCTCCTAAAATTATCACATTGAGGGGGCCATCCATTTCTATGTATATGTATTCTCTGCTTTTCTTTGGCTCACCATAGTTTTATACTACTTTCCTAACCATACCTTTAGCTTTGTTAACAGTCTAATGAGTGGCCTTCTGTAGTCACTTTCTCTCTGTGTATATACATATATGTGTGTGTATGTCCTTAGTCACTCAGTCCAACTGTTTATAACCCCATGGACTATAGTCTGCCAGGCTCCTCTTTCCATGGGATTCTCTAGGCAAGAATACTAGAGTGGGTAGCCATTCCCTTCTTCAGAGATCTTCCCAACCCAGGGATTAAATCCAGGTTTCCTGCATTGCAGATGAATACTTTACTGTCTGGGAATCACAAATATCAGCACACATACACACATATATGTATATGTACATATATATGCACACATAACCTTTCATTGCGCATTGTTTTACAAAATATGAGCTTATATAATATGCACATTTTTGTGTTTTGCTTCTCTCATTCAATGGAGAATCACTCCAAATCATCTGGTATTACTCTAATTCATGTTTTTACCACATAATATTTCAATATGTGGTTATATTTCAACATATTCAGCCATTTCTTTATTAAAGAACATTCACTTTTAGTTCACCACAAACAGTTCTGTAATAAATGTCATTGTACATATGCTCCTTTATATTAATACGTTCATTCTTATGGAATAGATTATGAGAATGAAATCATGGTATCTAAGGGTGTGTGTATTTTATATTTTCATAGCTGTTACCTGATTGCCTAGTGTATTGGGTATGGTGCTTTTTCTAGAGTGTTTCCTGTACTGCGCTGAGTCTGTGCGACGAAGCAATAGCTTGAGAATCCATCCAGTTGCTCTCCTTCCCTCTGACAGCGCTCTCACTGCTGTAGCCCTTGGCAGTGTGGAAACCACTGAACCCTAACCCCTCCCCAAGTAGGCCTGGGACCTAGGACGAAAGGAAAGGAAGTAGCGGAGCTGAGGCCAGGAAGGCGCCAGGCATGTCTTTTGGAGCCAGGCCAAAAGGCTAAAAATCTCCATTTCCCAGAATCCATTGCAGCCAGACGTGACTTAGGTTGGCCAATCAAATTCATGCAAGATTTGAAATGCAAATACAGTGAGGTGGAGAACTCATTTCTACTGGTTATGGAAACTATAGATGGAATACAAAGACATAGAAATGTTTATGTGATTTTGTTTCTGAAATAGCATTAACAGAAGTTTCCATGTGGAGAAATAAATCAAATATCACATAATACAATGGAAATTAAGTTGTGAAACAGAGAATGGAATACGATGCAGTGATTGAATTAACTAAAACTACTCACTGTTGCTACTGCTGCTGCTGCTAAGTCGCTTCAGTCGTGTCCAACTCTGTGCGACCCCACAGATGGCAGCCCACCAGGCTTTGCCGTCTCTGGGATTCTCCAGGCAAGAACACTGGAGTGGGTTGCCATTTCCTTCTCCAATGCATGCAAGTAAAAAGCGAAAGTGAAGTCGCTCAGTCATGTCCGACTCTTAGCGACCCCATGGACTGCAGCCTACCAGGCTCCTCCGTCCATGGGATTTTCCAGTAAGAGTACTGGAGTGGGGTGCCATTGCCTTCGCTAGTCATGCCTAGTACACCTCAAGTTCAAAGATGTGGGGGGTGGTACTCTGCTTTTCTACCTCAGGTCTTTCTCAAACCATGGGAAGCCACTCAGCCTAAATAAGCAAGGGAGTTAAGACGCCAGGATCAAATTCTAGAAAACGGAGATTAAGTCAGCGAATAAAGCCCTGTCTCTTTCCCTTTGGTCTGGTAGGCTGATTCTGCAATGTGTCTTTGACACATTACTTCAGAGAGTGCACAGCGGGACTATGCCTCAGCTGCCCACTGCAGCACCCAGCTCAGATAATGTACTTTCATTTGTTCTATCCCTTCTCTAATCTCCATTTCCACCCATACACTTTTGCTTCCTGGGATTACCTCCAAAATATACTACCTGCACCCAAGTCAGGCTCTACTTTCAGGGAAACCCAGACTATGACATATAGGATAGTTCCATCTATATGCCATTCAAAAACAGCAAGATGAAATATTGTATAGGGAGATATGCATGTGAGATAAACTATGCAGAAAAGCAATGGTTAATTTAAGATGAATGTAATATGCTCAGCTTCGGGAGAAGCGAAGGAGCTATATTCTGGGTGGGACATATAGCGACTTCAAAAGTGTTATTCATGTTTCATTTTTTAATCTTTCTGTTAGGTACATAGTATTTGTTTTATTATCTTTTTATATTATTGGTTCTTGACTTGTTGGTCTCAGGACCCTTTTACACTCTTAAAAATCATTGCAGACTCCAAGAAACTTCTGTTTTTGTGTTATGTCTAATGACAGTTACTGTATTCAAAATTAAAACTGAGCAATTAAAAATATTTCTCCTTACTTATTTGAAAATTACAATAATAAACTTACTCGGTGACATAAATCACTTATTCTTATAAAAATGAATATTTCTGAAACAGAAACGAAACAGAGTAAAACAAAAATGAATGAGGAGGGTGGCAACATTTTTCATTTTACCAAATTTCTTTGGAGAATTTCAGACTACATTAATAGAGTTTTTTTTCATATAACTCTAGATATTCTTTGGTATTATATCCAAACTTGACAGGTGGTAGTTTCTTAAAGGTGATTGCAATGGGGTATCTAGAACTATATCAATGAATTTTTAATACCCTTATAGTAAAACCTATTGTCTTCTTGCATTTTGAATTGGTCCTTTACCCAAGAATAATTTTATATCATGCACTGGTCATTTGGAAAACCATGGTTCACTGAGTTATGTGAGTCTTCTAAATGCTGATACATTTTATTTTACATCTGGTCTCATCCAAAAAGTCTTTAACTATTGGGACATGCCTAATTCTAAGTGTTGAATACAAATTTTCCAAACTTCTAACTATTTGCTGCAAAGCTCAAATTTTGGAGTTGGCAACAAATACAGAGTTATTTTCCTTGAAGTGATAGACTCACTCCATTCATAGTAACCACTGTTCCTGTGTGCTGCCTTGACCCATTTTTTAGCTCCAGCATTTTTACCCACCATCGTTTTGGGATCATAGGTACAAATATCACCACACTGGAAAAAAAATAATGTCTCATTCCTCTTATAAAAATAGTTTTACCTCCCAGAAAGTTCTCAGAGGACTTTCATTTCAGTTCAGTTCAGTTGCTCAGTCTTCTCCGACTCTTTGAGACTCCATGAACTGCAGCAGGCCAGGACTCCCTGTCCATCACCAACTCCCGGACTCCATCCAAACGCATGTCCATCAAGTCGGTGATGCCATCCAACTGTCTCATCCCCTGTCATCCCCTTCACCTCCTGCCCTCAATCTTTCCCAGCATCAGGGTCTTTTCAAATGAGTCAACTCTTCACATCAGGTGGCCAAAGTATTGGAGTTTCAGCTTCAACATCAGTCCTTCCAACGAACACCTAGGACTGATCTCCTTTAAGATGGACTGGTTGGACCTCCTTGCAGTCCAAGGGACTCTCAAGAGTCTTCTTCAACACCACAGTTCAAAAGCATCAATTCTT
>SJYX01001660.1:882752-902508 GCA_006410675.1 Oreotragus oreotragus | reverse complement strand
GCAACAGTAGGAAGTCAAGAGACACCTGGAGTAACAGGCAAATTTGGCCTTGGAATGCGGAATGAAGCAGGGCAAAGACTAATAGAGGTTTGCCAAGAGAATGCACCTGTCTCTTATACACATCTAGATGTGTATAAGAGACAGAATTCCATCACCTCCACTAGCTTTGTTCTTAGTGATGCTTTCTAAGGCCCACTTGACTTCACATTCCAAGATGTCTGGCTCTAGATTAGTGATCACATCCTCGTGATTATCTGGGTCGTGAAGATCTTTTCTGTACAGTTCTTCTGTGTATTCTTGCCACCTCTTCTTAATATCTTCTGCTTCTGTTAGGTCCAGACCATTTCTGTCCTCTATCAAGCCCATCTTTGCATGAAATGTTCCCTTGGCATCTCTAATTTTCTTGAAGAGATCACTAGTCTTTTCCATTCTATTGTTTTCCTCTATCTCTTTGCATCGATTGCTGAGGAAGGCTTTCTTCTCTCTCCTTGCTATTCTTTGGAACTCTGCATTCAGATGCTTATATCTTTCCTTTTCTCCTTTGCTTTTCACTTCCCTTCATTTTACAGCTATTTGTAAGGCCTCCTCAGACAGCCATTTTGCTTTTTTGCATTTCTTTTCCATGGGGATGGTCTTGATTCCTGTCTCCTTTACAATGTCACAAACCTCCGTCCATAGTTCATCAAGTACTCTATCAGATCTAGTCCCTTAAATCTATTTCTCACTTCCACTGTATAGTCATAAGGAATTTATTTAGGTCATACCTGAATGGTCTAGTAGTTTTCTCTACTTTCTTCAATTTCAGTCTGAATTTGGTGATAAGAAATTCATGATCTGAGCCACAGTCAGCTCCTGGTCTTGTTTTTGCTGACTGTATAGAGTTTCTCCATCTTTAGACCAACCTTGAAGAAATGTGTTTTTACATTATATATACCTTTTTAGTATATATTTTCCAATAATCAAGAAGACAGGTCAAATATCTAAACTATTAACAGATATTTAAAAAGTCATCTCATCTTCTTTGTTAATTGTATCATAAGCAGATTTCTGGTTGAATAGCCTTTCCTCCTCTCTTGTCTTGGAAACACTGCCACTCTCCACCCCCTCCCCACTGTCTCCACACAAGTCATATAAGCACGTGGCTTTTTTCTATTGTTGATAAACATACTTTTAGAGTAGTTGTAGACTTACAGCAAACAAGTGTAAAGTACAGAGAGTTACCATATACTCCCTATCTCCCCACATGAACAACTTCCTCACAACAGGTATTCTTTGCCACAGTGATACATATGTTACTATCAGTTGATAAACCTACGCTGACATCGGGATCACCAGAAGTCCGTAGTTTATATTAGCACTTATTTTTGGCATTGCACATTCTGTGGGTTTCAAAAAAAGCATGACAGCATGTATCCACCATTATAGTATCATACAGAATAATTTTATTGCCCCCACAAATCCTCTTTACTCCACCTATCTATCCCTCCCTCCCCGCAACCCTTGGCGCGATCACTGAACACTTTATTGTCCTATAATTTTGCCTTTTTCAGAATGTCATAAAAGTGGAATCATATAGTATGCAGCCTTTTCAGATTGGCTTCTTTCACTCAGTAACATGCATTTATATGTCCTCCATGTGTTTTCATGGCTTGATAGCTCATTGCTTCTTAGTCTTGAATTCCATTGCCTCGATGTATCACATTTTATCAATCCATTTGCCAACTGAAGAGCATTTTGGTTGCTTTCAAGTCTCAGAAATTACATATAAGCTGCTGTAAAATTTTTGTGCAGATGGGCATACTTTTTCATTTGGTTAAATATCAAAGACTATGATTGCTGAATCATAAGGTAGGCATATATTTGGTTTTGTAAGAAAATTCCAAACTGTTTTGCAAAGTGGTTGTACCATTTTGCATTCCCACCAGCAATGAACGCATGCTCCTGTGGACTTCCCTTGTGACATGGCTGGTAAAGAATCTGCCTGCAATGCGGGAGACCTGGGTTAGATCTCTGGGTCAGGAAGATCCCCTGGAGAAGGGAAAGGCTACCCACTCCATTATTCTGGGCTGGAAAATTTAATGGACTGTATAGTCCATGGGGTTGCAAAGAGTCGGACACGACTGAGCAACTTTCACTTCACTTTACTTCAATTCCCGTTGATCCAGATCCTCACCAGCACTTGGTGCTGTCAGCAATTTGGAGTGTGGTTATTATATTAGGTGAACAGTGGTGTCTCATTGTTTTAATGTGCGATTCCTTCATAATATGTGACACTGAATATTTTTTCATATGCTTGTTTGCCATCTGTGCATCCTCTTTGGTAAGATGCTTGTCCAGGTCTTTGGCCCCTTTTAGAAATTGGCTGTTCAGTATCAAGAATATAGCTGATATTTTATAATAACTGTAAATGTAGTATAATCTCTGAAAATATTGGATCACTATGTTGTATACCTGAAACTAATATAATATTGCAAGTCAACTATACTTCAATAAAAAATAAAATATAAAAGTCAGGCTGTTTGTTTTCTTATTGAATTTTAAGAGTTCTTTGTGTATTTTGTATAACTGTTCCTTATCAGATGTATGTTTTGAAAATATCTCTCTGTCTATAGCCTGTCTTCTCACTCTCTTTGGATTGTCTCTCACAGAGCAGGTTTTAAATTTTGAAGTCTAGCTCATCAATTATTTCTTTTGTGGATTGCGCCTTTGATGTAGTATGAAAAAGTCATCACCATACCCAAGACCAATCAGGTGTTCTCCTATGCTATCGTCTAGTTTTATAGTTTTGTGTTTCACATTTAAGTGTGTGATCTATTTTGAGTTACTTTTTGTGAAGGGTGTAAAATCTGTGTCTAGATTCATTTTTTGGCATGTGCATGTCCAGCTGTTCCTACACCATTTGTTGAAGAGGCTATCTTTGCCCCATTGCATTGCCTTTGTTACTTTGTCAAAGATTAGTTTACCATACCAATATGGGTCTATTTCTGAGTGCTCCATTTAGCTCCATCGATCTATTTGCCTGTTCTTTTGCAATACTCCACCATCTTGTTCACTGAAGTTTTACAGTAGTTCTTGAGTGGTATATTCCTCCAACTTGGGTCTTACCCTTCAATAATGAATTAGCTATTCTGGACCTTTTACCTTTTCACGTAAATCATAGAATTAGTTTCTCAATACCCAACAAATAATTAACTGATCTTTTGAAAGAGATTGTATACTGCATTGAATCTGCAGATCAAGTTTGGAAAAACTGACATCTTGACAGACAGTCTTGTTTTCTTGCAAATGTTTCTGCAATATCTCTCTATTTATTTAATTCTTCTTTGATATCTTTAATCAAAGTTGCAGTTTTCTTCATACAGATCTTATATAGTACATATTTTGTTAAATAGCGTTTGGCTTTTATACTCTGAAAAAGTGTATAACATTTTGACCTAGACATTCTTATGCCATAATTTTGACTTGGGAGCATTTAAAAAATGCTTAAAAATCAGGTTATCAAGCTTTAGAGTTTAGACTCTAAATAAAATTTTTAGCAGGTGCTTTCAGCATCTTTACCAAGAATTGATGCATTTGAACTGTGGTATTGGAGAAGACTCTTGAGAGTCCCTTGGGCTGCAAGGAGATCCAACCATTCCCTCCTAAAGGAACTCAGTCCTGAATGTTTCATTGGAAGTCCTGATGTTGAAGCTGAAACTCCAATACTTTGGCCGCCTGATGGGAAGAAGTGACTCGTTGGAAAAGACCCTGATGCTGGGAAAGATTGAAGGCGGGAGGAGAAGGGGATGACAGGGGATGAGATGGTTGGATGGCATCACCAAATCAATGGACATGAGTTTGAGTCAACTCTGGAAGCTGGTGATGGACAGGGAGGCCTGGCGTGCTGTAGTCCATGGGGTCACAAAGAGTCAGACACACTGAGCAATTGAACTGACCAAGAAGATATAAAAATAAAAGTTTAAGGAGTCATCCTCTAGAAGGACTGAGGAATGAAACAATGGTCAAAGACTGCATTTCTCTTTTGAGGAAACAACTATTTTAACTTAACCACTTTAAACTGCATCAAGATGTCCTGTTTGGGTTACTGTTTTTATGAAAATGCAAGTTGGCTGCTGGAATCTAGTCTGAAGGCAAAATCCAACGTAGCTCAAGAATTCCAGTTGGTAAACCCCAGAATATATAAATATAATTCTTGAATTCCCTATCTTTGGGAACTTCATTCCATTTTGCACTGGGTGTCAGAAGCTGCAGTAATTTCTACCCTGGTTTCTTTTTCTCTCTGGTGTTGTCTGACTCTCAATAACTGTAACACTAGATATGCTCTTCCAGCTCATGCATTTCATATCCCCATTTTGTTTCTAGAGTGAATATTTCATGTGGATTTCTGGTATCAGCTTTAGTGATTCATAATCACATTCCACAAGCCAACATTTTCCATGCTTGGTTTCATCTCCAGCTTAGTATTTTTGGAGAGCTTCTTTCCAAACTAGCTTTGGCTTTCTGTGAAGCCAAAAAATAATCCAACAACCCACAAACAAAACAATAATAAATTGGTGAGTAGATACTATAATTTAACCATGTGTTTTGTTCTCACTGAGAAAAATCTCTTGGGTAATTTTGGAAAGCAAATTAAGAAGTCATGAATTTCTCAGTGATTAAGGCTTGCATTTTTATATGCAACTATTCTTTGCAGCATGATATTTAGCCTTAATTTTTAAATGCAAAATCTCATAGTATTATTTACAATAAGAGTGTGTTCCTTTTAGTTTTCTTTTATGACTATGGTATTTTTAAATGCACAGGGTTAGATTTTAGCTCAAACTATTTATTGTAGATTGTGTTGGCTGACTCTTAACACTGTACATTTAGAGTTGCAGAGCTGTGGTTTAATGTACCTATCTCCTTTATTATCATTTTTGTTCATGGATCATGCCCATTCATGTAGTAAATCTCCCCCCTTTTTATAGTGATCCCTCACTGTTCTAGAAAACACATCTGGAAACCTAAAAAAGTCCCTGTAAAAGGACATTCACTATTCATGAGTTTCCCATGAATTCTGCAATGGTGCTCTGGTTTAATACTGACTAGCAAACAGTCCTCAGAATATTCTGATTCTGCAGGAATTCAGTACAGTGATTGAGGCTCTGTCTCCATGATATTTGACACCTGTCAAATAATGCACAAGTTAGTGAAACCAGCAGATTTTTTCAAGTATCTTTCACTCCCCAAACAGTGGCTTTGCTGAATTCGAATGCTTAAAAAAATTATTTCACCTTATCAATTTTATGACAACAGATTCTGCCGCTGCTGCTGCTAAGTCACTTCAGTTGTGTCCGACTATGTGCGACCCCACAGACGGCAGCCCATTGGGCTCCGCCATCCCTGGGATTCTCCGGGCAAGAACACTGGAGTGGGTTGCCATTTCCTTCTCCAATGCATGAAAGTGAAAAGTGAAAATGAAGTCTCTCAGTCGTGTCTGACTCAGCGACCCCATGGACTGCAGCCTACCAGGCTCCTCCGTCCATGGGAGTTTCCAGGCAAGAGTACTGGAGTGGGATGCCATTGCCTTCTCCGATGACAACAGATTCTAGAGATGGCTAATTATTGTGCCTCTTATGCCTGTTAATGAAAAACCAAGAGTTTTACAAGAGTGAAATGTAGCAAGATATAGTGGGAAGGACCTCAATTTTAAGAAAGTAGCAGCTTCAAATTCCATTTCTGCACCATGCTAGCTATTTGACCACAGCAGATCATTTAGCCTAAGCTTCGATTTCTGTCAAATGGGTCTCTTTGTCTTATACAACTATTGTGAAGATCAAATATCAATTAATATGTAGTGGAATTAGTGCCAACACGAATCCTGGCACATGAATTGCCATGTAAGGCTGTTTCTAATAATGTATCTTTTCTTCCCAATGAGGTTTACATCTTCCTGTGAGCACATATGATGTCATCTGTCTCCCATGGTGCCTAAAGCAAGGTGAACATACATAACACACAGTTTACATATTTTGTGAATTTTACTAAGGCAATCTCATGAGAGTACCAGTGAGGATGCATCAATAAGTTCTTGCCACTGTTAGGCCACTAATTTTGAAACGTGTTCATTTGTCTCTCAAAGCCTATGTTTTCTTGTCTGTAAAACAATGTTGAGTCACTTGGCTAGAGGACCCCTGAGAATTAAAGACCCGTTAATACTGAATTTGCATGAAGCCT
Source organism: Oreotragus oreotragus (assembly GCA_006410675.1). Taxonomy (NCBI): domain Eukaryota; kingdom Metazoa; phylum Chordata; class Mammalia; order Artiodactyla; family Bovidae; genus Oreotragus; species Oreotragus oreotragus. The sequence goes on along the minus strand of SJYX01001660.1, from coordinate 896,292 downwards.
GATAAGCTTTCTTTTGAAATCTCCAGATAGCTCACTTCCTGTTGCAGAAGTAGAAACATTTTGTTTCAAAGAAAACAGAAAATATGTCTGTGAAAGTTTTGACCTTTCACTATTTACAGATAATCTCAGTATCTGGACGTGACAGTTCTTTATCCTAATTTATCTAATATTAAAATCTGCTTTTTTCTTTTCACCAAATGAAAGACACTTATCTTCCCAGGTGGAGCTAGTGGTAGAACCTGCCTGCCAACACAGGAGACATGAGACACAGGTTTGATTCCTCGGTCAGGAAGATCCCCTGGAGGAGAGCATGGCGACCCACTCCAGTATTCTTGCCTGGAGAATCCCGTGGACAGAGGGGCCTGGCGGGCTACAGTCCATGGAGTCACACAGAGTCGGACTTGATAGAAGCGGCTTAGCACCCACCCACACACCAATTTCCTCTGCTTTCTACTTCAGCTTGAGCCTTGCAGAAGGGAAGGGAGCAGCTTGCCTCTGATCTTGTGGAAATGCCCATACAAGCTCTCAAGAGAATAAATGAATACAAATTTAATCAGAACTTATTTCCTGTTCAACTGAGAATCTTACTGGATTTTGCTTATTCTTAGGCTTCAATTAAACTGACTTTCTATAAGTTTACATCAAATCCACTTGAACTCTGTCTTGGGAAGATGGCAAATGCTCAAAACCAATTTTTCTTCTTTTCCAAGGTCATTTATATTAACATTCTGGCAAGTTCCTATTTCTCTCAATATGATCAGGGTCTCAGGAATTCATCCTTTTCTACAATTTCTTTTTGAAAAAGCCATCCAAATGCTCCTTTCCACCAGATCCTGACACCATGATGTAGTATATACAGGGCAAGGGAAATGGATGTACAAGGGGACTCCACAGGAACTATATTTCAACCTATCTCAGATTTCTCTATTTCCCTGCCCGTATCTCTCATACTGGATATATGCTGGAGTCACTGTATTCATCAGGGAAATTTTCTGGATGTTCAAATACAAGGCTTGAAGTTCAGTGATCCCTAATCATAGTTTGATAAAATCCAACTTCTTATGTTCACCTTTCATTCATTCAATTAACAAATGATTATTAAAGGGTTGAATGCAATGTCTTAGGCCCTGTGAAAACATCTTTTCACTTCTCTTTAATCTCCTGTACTTGCTTCACAATATCTCAGGTTCATCCTCTTCTTTCCTTCAATTTCCCAGAATGGTAGTATCTTATCTTTGGGATTTCATCCTTGAAATAGTTTTTTTTTGTTTTTTTTTTTAAATTCTAAGATAGATATAAGAATGGGTGTTCTAGTTCAAAGTTTGATAAGACAAGAGCAATTCATGTTAAGAATGAACAGAAGGGGCTGGCCCTTTGCCTGAGACCAGCCAGAAAGGGAGTGGGCAGGACTGAAATGACCCAGTTGCCTTGGCTGATTTAGAAGCTCCTGGTTGTCTACAGAGAACGCCCAAGGGTCAGGGTGACTTCTGTTCTCAGACCAGACAAACAAAGACTGAGCACTCTCTGACTCACGCCCACCGTCCACAGCAGAGGGAAAGGAAGGTGCTCTTACCTGTCCTTGTTGGGTTTTACTTTTGTAAGAACCCTAAACATAAGATCTACCCTCTTAACAGATTTTTAAATATACTATATGGTATTGTTATGTATATGGGCATGATATGGTACAGAAGATCCTGGAATGTACTAACTTTGCATGACTCAGATTTTGTTATGAATCGATTTTGTCTGTGCTCCTCAACTAGAATTTGACTTCTCACCACTGCCCCACCCTCATAGTTCACTGAATCAACATTTTGGTACAATTCTGCCTTCTATCATGTTCACCCTGATCATTGCTGGAGTAATAAGAGTTTCAAACCCTGCTTCACGATAAATTTGGTAATAAGAGTTGATGTCCTTTAGAATACAATCAAATGCTCTGGAGTCCAGAAGAGCTCGCAAGCATTTCTTATGATTAGGGCAAGTTGCTCTCCTATGCATGAAAACCTAAGATGAAAACCAAAAATCAACTGGTAAACCAAGACGTCCCTAAGCTCCTGTAGTGAACGTGACAGGAATGCAGCTCCTGCTTCTGTTCTGTCGGAAGGAGGTCATGCTGCTGACACCTGCCTCTAAGCCTCTTTCATCACAGGTGGGCAAGCTCTACCTCCCAAAAAGATTAAGTGGCAGGTGGCAGAAGGCAGGCTACATTGGCCTCCTGGGCAACCCATTGTGACATCTTGACCACGGGCCAGCAGGACTCCCCAGATTGTCACCAAATATGTCACAAAATGCTTCTCATCCTCAAAAATTAAATTTTCTTTACAAAAGATAAAAAGTTGGATTGCTCTCTCTTTTCTCCCCTCATGTTCCTTTTTTAGTAGGACTCTTTTATCTTGAAAAAGGAAGACAGGGAATCCCACTATATAAAAAGACCAGAATGGGATCTTTAGATAAGATAATGGGTGGGTGATGGAGATGGGATAGAGCATATCCGCTTAAATTTCTCTAGTTATCCCACCTTCTTAAAGAATTCCAGTTAGCTCCCTGGAATTCAGTTTATCAAACACAAAAACTTTGGGCTAAATCATCTCTAATGTGTCTCCATTTCAAGCTCCAAGAAGGCAAGGCTCTGCCTGAGTCATCTCTGAATTCCCAGGGCCTAGCATGATTCTGACACATAGGAAGCACACACACACACACACACACATGCACAAGCACACATACACAGGCACTGTACACATTGTTGTTTTTTAGTCCCTTAGCCATATCCAACTCTTTGCAACTCCATGGACTATAGCCCATCAGGCTCCTCTGTCCATGGGATTTCCCAGGCAAGAATACTGGAGTGGGTAACCATTCTCTTTTCCAAGCGATTNCAAGCACACACACACACACACACACATGCACAAGCACACATACACAGGCACTGTACATATTGTTGTTTTTTAGTCCCTTAGCCATATCCAACTCTTTGCAACTCCATGGACTATAGCCCATCAGGCTCCTCTGTCCATGGGATTTCCCAGGCAAGAATACTGGAGTGGGTAACCATTCTCTTTTCCAAGCGATTTTTCCAACCCAGAGATGGAACTCCCTTTTCCTGCATTGGCAGGTGGGTTCTTTATGACTGAGGCACCGGAGAAGCCCCACATATACACACACACACATATACATACATGTATGTATGTATTTACAATGAATGGGTACAACCAGATTTTTTAGCTGTCATGAGATGTCTATATATACACACATATATGTATATGTATATACATATATGTGTATATACCTGTATGCATGTATATATATAATGAATGGGCACATACAAGATTTTTCAGTCATCATGAGATGTGTCTATTTCAGATTCTAGTCCCTCGTGAGTGATAGATTTGAATTTTCAGTGTTAACCTCCCCTTCTGACCATCTACCCTCTACCTGCCCCCCCACTTTTCTCTGCACAACATAGAGACTCAGCCATAGCTTTCCTCGGATTGAATCTAAAGCACCAAATGTGAATGTCTTTCACATGGGAAGATGGCTTGTTTACACGGGAAGAATTGCTTCAGCACACTATCCTTAACAGCAAAACGGGGAGAAAATGCTGAGTTGCCAGATTCCTTGCCTGCACTGAAAAGGAATTTGAAACTGATTTCAGTCCTTTCTTGGGCCTCATGTAAAAATAAAGATTTTCTCCCCAAGCTTGGGACTAAGTAAAAAAGAAAAAAAGAAATCTAACCCTGATTTATACTTTCCCTGAGCTCCCAAATAAGTCCAGGTGATTTTGAAGTTTTTTTCCCTCATTTTCTTAAACCAGGGCCAGAGATGAGTGGATATTCATGTGCCAGTTTGAAACTGTTGTGAAAGATGTAAACAATATGTCTCCTTATGGTACCTTTCCCTCCCTTCCCCAGAAGAGGGGCTGCTGCAAAGTGTGGATGCTGCTAAGGAAGATACTGCTGGAGGCTTTGCCTGGATCCTGGGGTGAGCCATCAGGTGGCAGATTCACCCAGCAGCCTGCCAGCTGCTTGTTATTACCGTGTATCATTATGTCTGCTTCTTTAATTTTTTTTCTTTATTTAATCACCTAATACTATTTTTATTGGCCTGTCAGAATGTGGGGGAGAGTAGAGGGGAATTCATTTCATGTGTTGTGGAACATTATTAGTGTAAAATATTAGGACAAGTCTATACTTTCCTCCTTTGAAAAATAAGATACAAAACCAATTAAAGTGAAGTGATTACTGAAATGCATTTAATTAGTTATTAACTTACACACATCAACCCACAATGGCAGCTCTCACAGTAAAAATCCTGTTTAGTGTTGATACAGAAGATAATTGATATCACAGAGGTCTCAGGCAATTGCTTAAGAAAGCACCTTCACAGCTCAGAGCCTTCTCTCCCTATGGGTTGGGGTACCTTTTCGTCAATCTGACAAGATCTGTCACATATTATCAGACAATTGATCACCAACGCCTGGCAAGTCTTAATCCATCGTTTGATCACACATCAAGAAAAATGGCTTTTTATTTCTTACATCCTGGCCATGAGAAAAAGGAAGAAAGTGGAGACGTAGGCTTCCGGCTCCAGCTCATTACTTTTTTGCAAATGATAGATGGGTTCACCAGGCAATTTAACTTTAAAATGATCTTTTCCCCCTTCTCAAATAAGCAAAAGAAGGAGCTTCATGGCATAAGTTGAGTGGAAGAGGAGCCTGCTGGCTATTCCTCTCACATTTCTGCAATGTGTGTGGCACCCATGTGTGGATGGAAGTATTGCTGGTTAGTAAATATGTATTTACTTAGTATCACTGCATCTACTCCTAAATAATAGAATTTAAAGTGGACACACACAGAGAGACTTTCACTCTCCAGGACACAGCTATAATCATTTTATGCATTTCTTTTAGAGCCCTTATGTTTCATATAAAGTACTTTGAAATGACTTCCAGCTTACAAAAAAAAAAAAAAAAAAAAAGAGTATTAGATAAAGACACAGTAAAAGTTCTTAAAAAGATCATTCCCCCCTACCATGAATCCAGTTATTGACAAATCCTGACCTTATGTATACAGCAATGTTACTGAGCATAAGTTCATGTTCCTGATGCCCAGTGAGGCCAGACAATACCAGAACACTAGAGTTGGAACAAACAAAGGTTTATCGCAGGGCCATGAAAGAAGAACAGGTGGCTCATGCTCCCCAAACCCCAATCTCTCTGAAGGGTTTCAGCAAAGCATTTTCAAAAGCAAGATGAGGGAGGGGTGGTGTGGTTGGTTGTTGCAAACTTCTTGGTGTTAGAATCCTTTGTTCTTGCAGTGTTCCACGTGGGTCAGGTCATGATGTTCCTGTAAACCTCTGACAAGACAAATGTTATTCTCTGTTCAACAACTTTTTATCTTTATGTGAATAGAAAAGTATTATACCTTTAAATGTCAGAGCCTTGAGAATGGGCTATCCTTTACGTTTCAGGCTATAAGCAAAATTCTTAACTCAGAGCAGACGCAATAGAATATAAAGAAACAGATCTGACGTGGGATAGAGTTAGATCTGTTCTGCCCTGTTACACCTATATACATGAGCTTCCTCAGAATGGGACAAACCTAACAATGTAGAAAGCAGTCCTGTATCTAATAGCTGGTTTCTACTTAGTATCTTAATTAAAAACTATAATTACCAAGAAAAGAATAGACAATAGCTCAGAGTTTTTGAGGGATTCTATATGTTATTCAAGCTTCCCTGGTAGCTCAGTGGTAAAGAATCACCTGCCAGTGCAGGAGATGTGGGTTTGATCCCTGGGTCAGGAAGATTCCCTGGAGAAGGCAAGGGCAACCCTCTCCAGTATACTTGCCTGGGAAATCCTATGGACAGAGGAGCCTGGCAAGCTACAGTTTGTGGGGTTTCAAAGATTTGGACGTGTCTTAGTGACTAATAGCAGCAGCAGCATTACACACCCAGAAATACCCTGAAAGGGAAAGTGAAGTCACTCAGCCGTGTCCGACTCTTTGCAACCCCATGGACTGTAGCCTATCAGGCTCCTCCGTCCATGGGATTTTCCAGGCAAGAGTGCTGGAGTGGATTGCCATTTCCTTCTCCAGGGGATCTTCCCGACCCAGGAACAGAACCTGGGTCTCCCGCGTTGCAGGCAGACGCTATGCCATCTGAGCCACCAAATGCCCTGCAGCTGCTGCTGCTGCTGCTGCTGAGTCGCTTCAGTCGTGTCCAACTCTGCGCAACCCCATAGACTACAGCCCACCAGGCTTCCCTGTCCCTGGGATTCTCCAGGCAAGAACACTGGAGTGGGTTGCCATTTCCTTCTCCAATGCATGAAAGTGAAAAGCGAAAGTGAAGTCGCTCAGTTGTGTCCGACTCTTCACGACCCCATGGACTGTAGCCTACCAGGCTTTTCCGTCCATGGGATTTTCCAGGCAAGAGTACTGGAGTGGGGTGTCATCGCCTTCTCCACCAAATACCCTAGTGATCTCTAAATAGTATTTTCAGAATTCAAGCTGTTCAAAGAATCTAATTGTGTTTTTTGAGGCCAGGAAAGAAAACTCCCCAATTCCTACATCTTCCCCACTAAAAACCTTCGTGGAAATCCTTCACTATTGTACCTCCTCTGTAATTTGAAGATACAAAGACCCCAGATTCAGTCTGTGTGCTTAAGTAAAATAAAAGGTGCTCAGAAATGTGTAATTGTGTCATACTTTTCCTGTCATGGCAACTGAATGAGATAACGGGTTTTTCAAATACTAGTCACAAAATTGTACAGCCAAGCAGTATGTGACTAGTCTTCAGCTTTTGTCAATAAGCTGAAGACACTTAAACCCCAGAGACTATACTCCAACCCCTGGAACAGTTTGCATTAGGCACCAAAAAGGGCTCTCCAAACACTGTTTGTTCTGATGAAATGCAAAGAAGGTCTATAGCATGGTTAAAAATATGATATCAACACCAATTTCCTTTTTTTTGATCATCTTACTCATGTAAGATGTTATCATTGGGGGAAATTAGAGAAAAGATACTTGAAAACTCTTGTTTCTTTTTGGCAACTTTAAAGCGTCTGTCTACAATGCAGAAGAGCCGGGTTTTATCCCTTGGTTGGGAAGATCCCCTGGAGAAGGAAATGGCAATCCACTCCAGTACTATTGCCTGGAAAATCCCGTGGACAGAGGAGCTTGGTAGGCCACAGTCCATGGGGTCGTAAAGAGTCAGACACGACTGAGCGACTTCACTCACTCACTCACAATTATTTCAGAAAAGAGTTTCAAGGTATTTATTGAAAAAAGACCATATCTCTAATCTTTTAAGCCAGCTGAACATGCTACCCATTTGAGGCACTGATGCCTCTGGACTACTCCTAGCAATCTCCTGTACAATTTTTCTGCATGTAGGTCAAGAAGCAACAGTTAGAACCAGGCTTGGAACAACAGACTCCTTCAATATTGGGAAAGGAGTATGTCAAGGCTGTGTATTGTCCCCTTGTTTATTTAACTTAAAGGCAGAGTACATCATGCGATATGCCGAGTTGGATGAAACACAAGCTGGAATCAAGATTGCTGGGAGAAATATCAATAACCTCAGATACGCAGATGACACCACCCTTATGGCAGAAAATGAAGAGGAACTAAAGAGCTTCTTGGTGAAGGTGAAAGAGAAGAATGAAAAAGCTGGCTTAAAATTCAACATTCACAAAATGAAGATCATGGCATCCAATCCCATCACTTCATGGCAAATAGATGGGGAAACAATGGAAACAGTGACAGATAGTTTTCTTGGGTTCCAACATCACTGCAAACGGTAATTGCAGCCATGAAATTAAAAGACACTTGCTCCTTGGAAGAAAAGATATGACCAACCCAGACAGCATATTAAAAAGCAGAGATATTACTTTGTCAACAAAGGTCTATCTAGTCAAAGCTATGGTTTTTCCAGTAGTCATATATGGATGTGAGAGTTGGACCATAAAGAAGGCTGAGCAATGAAGAGCTGATGCTTTTGAACTGTGGTGTTGGAGAAGACTCTTGAGAGTCCCTTGGACTGCAAGGAGATCAAACCAGTCAATCCTGAAGGAAGTTAGTCCTGATATGCATTGAAAGGACTGATGTTGAAGCTGAAGCCCCAGTTACCTTGGCCACCTAATGTGAAGAGTCGACTCATTGGAAAAGACCTTGATGCTGGGAAAGTTTAAAAGCAGGAGGAGATGGGGATGACAGAGCACAGGATGGTTGGATGGCATCACCAGCTCAGTGTACATGAGCTTGAGCAAGCTCAGAGAGATGGTGAAGGACTGGGAAGCCTGGTGTGCTGTAGTCCCTGGAGCTGCAGAGTCAGGCATGACAGGGCAACTGAATAACAACAAATTGCATCTTTTTACCACTAAGTGCCTTGGTCTTGTGCCCAGATCCTGGTTCTGCCTCTGGTCCTCTGCCAAAAGCATTTGATCTTTTCCAAAGTTTGGCTATTAGCCCTTGAAGATTTTAACTCATATTTACCTCATGAATTTACCTCTTTCTACAACCACTGCATCTTTCTCCTCCAGCTTCTAAGCACCTAGTTTTCCTTTTGCCCAGCTAGTGTGTGTGTGTGTGTGTGTGTGTGTGTGTGTGTGTACATGTATGTGTGCATACTCATGTGTGTGTGTGATGGTGGGGGGAAGTGCAGAGTGGAAATATGAGGGGTGAGGTTGAGATTTAGTCTGTGGTACCTGCATCTCTGAAATAGATTTCTATTTATAAAGAACAAATTCTTAGCAGGGAGAGAACTCAACCTAGTTCATCAGAGCCATCAAGTTGACCTCTTCTGCTTCACTATATATTTTGTGAAAATACTATTACATCACTCAAAGGTTAGCTGGTTCCATATCTATTCTCACTGCTGGGTATCAGAAGCATGATCCTTATTATCATAAATGACAAAGAGAATGGACTTAGACTACATCCTGAAGCAAAACAGCCTGATCTGTACTTTTTTATCTCAAACCCGATTTGCCATTGGGGAATCATTTGGGACTTTCAGTGCCTTCTCTACCATGTTATCCAGAGAGGAGGCAGGCGAATATAATGGTTAACAACATCAACACTGAGGCCATGTTGTTTTGAATCCAGCTCTGTTTACTAGCAATGCAACTAAACAAATTCCTTAATCTCTCTGTACTATTGTTTTGCCATGTGTAAAATGGGGATAATATCTGTACCTAACTCATAGGGATCTTGTGAGAATTAAGAGGCAATACTTTGAGAAGCCTTAAGCATGCACATAGCTGAAACTCAGTAAATGGTATTCAGTTCAGTTCAGTTTAGTTGTTCAGTCGTGTCTGACTCTTTGCGACCCCATGAATAGCAGCACTCCAGGCCTCCCTGTCCATCACCAACTCCCGGAGTTCACACAGACTCACGTCCATTGAGTCCGCGATGCCATCCAGCCATCTCATCCTCTGTAGTCTCCTTCTCCTCCTGCCTCCTATCCCTCCCTCCATCAGAGTCTTTTCCAGTGAGTCAACTCTTCACATGAGGTGGCCAAAGTACTGGAGTTTCAGCTTTCGCATCATTCCTTCCAAAGAAATCCCAGGGCTGATCTCCTTCAGAATGGACTGGTTGGATCTCCTTGCAGTCCAAGGGACTCTCAAGAGTCTTCTCCAACACCACAGTTCAAAAGCATCAATTCTTTGGCACTCAGCCTTCTTCACAGTCCAACTCTCACATCCATACATGACTACTGGAAAAACCATAGCCTTGACTAGACAGACCTTCTAAAGCCTTTTCCTCTCCTTTTCCTTGGATATTCCTCAAATGTCTCCTGGAAGTTCAGTATGGTGATTTACCTTTAAATATGAGAATTAAAAAAAATTTTTTTCTTGAACATTTCACTAAATTATGGAAATAGTAGAAGATAATCAATCGGATCTCAGAAATAGGTTGGAAATTAATCAGTATCAAAGAACCTTGATACAGAGTCACTCAAATTTCCAAATCTACTGATCAACCACTCTTTGAATGAAGGCTGTGGTTAAGCTGCTGGTGAGCTTTGTGAAGTCATGGAACTTCTTGGATTGTTTTTTTCTTGTGACTTACACTGCTCTGACATGCCAGAGGCTGGGCTGGATTTGAATTAGACCAGATAGCACACTGGAGAAGGCAATTGCCCCCCACTCCAGTACTTTTTTTTTTTTCCTTTCTGGAGCCCAGGGAACGAAAGGATCATTTTTTTCAAACCTGTGACTGGGGCCAAAGAATAGAGCAAAAACTGCTTAGGTTAGTCCTGGGGGGATATTAAGATGGAATTCAGTAATCCACGGACAGAAGCGTTTGTGTCTTACCAGGTGGAACTCCGTGAGCTACCGTGAGCCGCCCAGCACCTCAGAGGAACCTAGGATCAATCGGGTTCTGGCCCCGCTTGCGGAGAGCCACGGCTCGCCCGCCATCTAGTGGTGAGTCGGAAGCCTCGCTGTAGGGCTCAAAAAAAGGATCTGGGGTCAAAATGCCTTCGTGATCCTTAAAGACCTGTCAGAGTTCCCTGTAACAGGTGAGTCCAGAGCTCATCCCAGCGCCCCCAGAGAAATCCATTTGCTGCTCATTTGCCATTAGACGCGTGTCCCAGAACTCAGTGGCCTCTCTCAACTCATACCTTCACTTCCAGGCTTTCTGGAAAGCACGTTGAATTTGCTTCCCTCCCTTGTATTTCCATTCATGTTACTCACACAGAGAGCGGGGGCGGAGGGCGGAGGGCGCGGGGNGCAAAGTAATGTCTCTGCTTTTTAATATGCTGTCTAGGGTGGTCATAACTTTCCTTCCAAGGAGTAAGCGTCTTTTAGTTTCATGGCTGCAGTCACCATCTGCAGTGATTTTGGAGCCCCCCAGAATAAAGCCTGACACTGTTTCCGCTGCTTCCCCATCTATTTCCCAGGGCCTTATTTGTTTCCTGTTTGATGTACAGCAGTGTGTATATATCGACCCCAATCTTGCCATTTATTGCCCCCACTGCCTTTTCTTTGGTAACCATAAGCGTGCTTCTTAAATGTGTGATTCTATTTCTGTTTTGTAAATGAATTCACTTGTGCCATTTTTTAGATCCCACATATAAGTGATCCCACATATAGTCTTATTTTTATCCAGAATGGAGGCAGGGTACAGACAGTCCATCTGGAGTGGCCAAATGGAGGATCTGAGCTCACAGTGTCTTAGATCCAGAATGGCTGTCAGCTGGTGGTAGGGAAGGCTGTCTTACCCTGAAGGCGAGGAAAGGCTGGTTTACACGTATCCTGGATACAGACGATGTAGGGGGTGGAGGGGAAACTATAAATGGGGACTGGGTGGTCTGCAGGCCTGAGTGATGTCAAGTAGTTGAACAATATTAGAGTCATATGGGACTCATTATGTGGCGGCAAGAGTCCAGGTCTTGTAAACTGTCCCTTGCTTCAATCCTGAAGCAGTGGCTCCCCTGTTGCCTGAGAGAGGGAGAGGGACTTCAAAACTGGGATCCAAGCAGACTTGGAGGACAGGAAATCGTATGCGTAAATGAGAATCACGGGTCCTCTCTGATTTGCTGTTTCACACCTTCACTATTCTACCGGACGAGTCCCTACATTTTCCTAATATTTTTGTCAGGTACACATTGTCGAGGATCCCAAAGACTAGACGTCGATTTGATAAAATACACTGCTAGTCGTGTGTAACTCCCGGTAAACATTAACCTCCTTTTCTCATCCATGGGAAAATATATCTAAGTGCATGAGTGAGAAAGACATTTATTTATGTTTGACCACATTGGATTGTCCCTGCCGCACGCGGGCCCTCTAGTTTTGGCGATCCGGGCCACCCCTCTGTTTGTAGTTCCAAGCTTCTGATGGTGCTGGCTTCTCTTGTTGCATAGCATGCGCTCTATAGGCACATGGGCCTTGGCAGTTGTGTCCCACGAGCGTCTTTGCTCCAAGGCATGTCGGATCTTCCCAGACCACGGGTGCCCTGTGTTGGCAGGTAGATTCCTAACCGCTGGACCATCAGGGAGGTCCTTTGACAAAGATTTAAAGGGACAGCCTAATACCCTTACAAAATTTATGTTGTAAGGGAAAACATTTGCTAAGGCATAGCATTAAAACAAGACTTCCCTGGTGACTCAGATGTAAAGAGTCTTCCTGCAATTCAGAAGAGCTGGGTTCGATCCCTGGGTTGGGAAGATCCCCTGGAGGAGGGCAGGGCAACCCACTCCAGTATTCTTGCCTGCAGAATCTGTGGTAGTGGAGCCGGGAGGGCTGTGGTCCATAGTTTAGCAAAGAGTTGAACGTAAGTGAAGCGACTCAGCACATATGCACACAAGCATTAAAACACTGTAATGATATAATTATTATAACACCTAGGGTGTAAGCCATTATGTATAAAATAGGGAGCTATGCAGATAATCATGAATATTCTTCTGCTTAAAATATTTAAAAGATGTTTCCTCTAAAGTCATTATAACTTATTAGACACACAAAGCCCTCAGTCCATGACTTATTTCCTCCTTCTCTCTTCTTCACTTTCCTCATGCTTCCCTGTGCCATGTCTGGAACACATCATGTAATATAACTTGTGGTGTCTTTGCTTGTGTTCTGCATCTGCCTGGATCATGATTTTGTATATTTTATGCATATTCGAATCTTCCCCACCCAGGAATCAAACCTGGGTCTCCCACATTGCAGGCAGACGCTTTACCGTCTGAGCCACCAGAGAAGCCCATTCATCTTCAAAGGTCAACCCAAAAGTTATGATATCCCCAGGATATCATATACATACCCAGAAAAAGTAATTACATTTTTTCTTGGTGCTCATGTAACATTTTTTACCTCTTAATTGGAACCCTTCTTCAATATTATCATTATTTGATAATAAATTTATTTTTTATATTACATAATGAAATCTGCTGGGATGGTATTTCCTATTGTACCCCCAACAAGATGTCTGTGATTTAGAAGGAATATAACAAATATTTGTTAAAAAGTTAACTAAATGGGAATGGGAGACTACCTATTATTTAAAACTAATCTCAGACTCTATCACAAATACATACCACTTATAAAGAGGGACATTTCTCTAAAATTTATTAGTTAACAGTTGATAGGGCCAGAAAATAATTTTGAAGACCAAGACAATAGGTAATTATATCATTTGGAATCAAATATAATGGCTACCTGGGTGGCTCAGTGGTAAAGAATCTGCCTACAACCTAGGAGACGTGTCTGGAGGCATGGATTTGATCCTTCAGCTGGGAAGATCTCCTGAAGAAGGAAATGACAACCCACTCCAGTATTCTTGCCTGGAGAATCCCATGGACAGAGCAGTCTGGTGGGCTGCAGTACATGGGATTGCAAAGAGTCAGACAGCACTTAGTGACTAAATAGCAAAAACAGCAATCATGGGAAGTAGTATGGTTTTCCCTGTGGTCATGTGTGGATGTGAGAGCTGGACTGTGAAGAAGGCTGAGCACCGAAGAATTGATGCTTTTGAACTGTGGTGTTGGAGAAGACTCTTGAGAGTCCCTTGGACTGCAAGGAGATCCAACCAGTCTA
>SJYX01001660.1:851041-882730 GCA_006410675.1 Oreotragus oreotragus | reverse complement strand
CAAACTAGGAACAGAAGGGATTCATGGAGATGTGTATAAGAGACAGCTTTTGAACTGTGGTGTTGGAGAAGACTCTTGAGAGTCCCTTGGACTGCAAGGAGATCCAACCAGTCCATTCTGAAGGAGATAAGTCTTGGGTGTTCATTAGAGGGACTGATGCTGAAGCTGAAACTCCAATAATCTGGCCACCTCATGTGAAGAGTTGACTCATTAGAAAAGACTCTGATGCTGGGAGGGATTGGGGGCAGGAGGAGAAGGGGACGACCGAGGATGAGATGGCTGGATGGCATCACGGAGTCGATGGACGTGAGTCTGAGTGAACTCTGGGAGATGGTGATGAACAGGGAGGCCTGGCGTTCTGCGATTCATGGGGTCACAAAGAGCTGGACATAACTGAGCGACTGAACTGAACTGAACTGAACTGAGTATTGTTTTATGTATATATACATGTAAAAGCATGATCTTAAAACAGACAAAACTAGATTTTCATCGGAAATTCTCTACTTTTAGTGGTAGTAACTATGTAACCCTGAATTTTATGGTTATCATCTGTAAAATGTGAATAATTATAAAGGTGGATGGGGAAAGGTAGAAGGAGGAAAAATAATGAGTTCAGTCTCTGATACATTGTAGATGAGCATTAAATATGAACTTACTTTTTCCTGGGGTCTTTTGAGCTATACATTTGAACTAGTCATGATGATGGAACATGCCAAGTTAAAGCTGTCTAGAAATAGGGAACTTAAAGATAAAGACAGAATATATAGGCATTGAATATTTAATTATGTAAAGATAGGGTGGAATTTTCAAATTTAGATTTAGACAGTCTTACAATTTAGACAATTTAAGTTATTTAAAAGTTCTTTTTTTTTCTGATTTCAATTTTATAATAATCTAATTTCAGGTGTGAAAAGAGGACTAGAATTTGCTTAACATATTTGCAATATCTTTTTTTTTTTTTTGCTATCACACCTAGTATCTTCATTTCAGTAATGCCACATGGAAGCCAGTCTCTTTATAGCTTTTACTTTTGGAAACTAACTATGTTAGCCTTCTCTGCATCTTTCTATCACATTTATCTTAAACTTTCTGGTGTGTTATGTAAAACAATACGAGCACCTTCTGCTTGGAGTAGATAAAAATGACAGGATGAAAAACTGGCTAAGAAAAGAAAAAAACACTCATTTGCAAAATAGTGCAACGTTTTCAACTGCCTCTAACATAAACATTTTGAAACAAAGCATACCCTTTGTACATTTTTCCTTTGAGTGTGTAGCTCTCTGACCAGGGCTCAGGATAAAATGAACACTTTCAGTAGTTAATTGTCTACCTATTTTATTGAGTATTTTACTTGATAGAGGAAATGTCCACATTGGTAAGCTGCCTTTTCATTAAGGGATTAGAAATTTGGGTTAAATACTAAGAAATTATGATTTTTAAGGATTAAAAGCTAAAAGATCATCTAAGTATGATTAACGAAATTTAAATATGTTATATGCAGCATTACTACAGTAATGTAAATATTCAGGCAAATACTATTCATCTTATCAGGAAACTGTCTCAAGGGGTTAGGATAAACCGGTGTATCTTAACTAATGGGAGTTAAGAAACCCAAGCTGTGCTCTTGACAGTAACCAAAGAGGCTGTTCCATACTTATCTTCATTTACCTTCACAGGGCTATAACCTTGAATTTTCTGGATTTCCTAGAATCTTGTCTTTTATAAACAAGCAATGTCTTGTTTATACTGTAATATCCAGCAGCTTTGGAAGTTATTTTTAATGCTCCATGCAGTCATCTTCCAGGGGAGGTATCTATGGGACATCTAGAGGAAGAAACTTTAAAGCTTACTGTGTGACTTAAACTGAAACCTAAGTTATAGGACAATCTGACAGAGACCCATTTCTCCCCTGCCCTTCATTGCTAAATGAAAGTAGGAAAAGAAAGGAAAGTGAAGTCGCTCAGTCGTATCTGACTCTTTGCAACCCCATGGATTGCAGCCCGCCAGGCTCCTCTGTCCATGGGGATTCTCCAGTCAAGAATACTGGAGTGGGTTGCCACTTCCTTCTCCAGGGATCTTCCCAACCCAGGGATCGAACCCAGGTCTACCTACATTGCAGGTAGACGCTTTACTACCTGAGTCACCAGAGAAGCTCTAAATGAAAGTAAAACCCCTGGAAATAGTGAGAGAGACAACCAAAGGAGATCCTGAATGGTGTTAGGAAGAAAACTGGCTTGAGATCCCCGGATTAGAGGAACACAGCACCGAGGTGTTTTACATTCTCCTATTAAAAAAGAATTGGAGGAGGAAATGGCAACCCACTCCAGTATTCTTGCCTGGAGAATCCCATGGACAGAAGAGCCTGGTGTCCTGGTGGGCTGCTGTCTATGGGGTCGCACAGAGTCGGACATGACTGAAGCGACTTAGCAGTAGCAGTAGATAGCACACTGTTCAGTTTTCCCAATATTTTCAAGGATGAGGGCTTCCCAGGTGACTCAATGGGTAAAGAATCTGACTGCAATGGAGCAGCACAGGGTTTGATACCTGGGTTGGGAAGATCCCCTGGAGGAGGAAATGGCAACCTACTCCAGTGTTCTCACCTGGTGAATCCCATGGACAGAGGAGCCTGGCAGGCTATCGTCCATGGGGTCACATAGAGTTGGATATGACTGAGGTGACTGAGCACAGTATTATCTAACTCCCAAACTAATAGCACCCGATTCCCAGGTGAATGGTGTTCAATCCACCTCACCCTTTCCAATCAGCCATTCAAAGCACTGAAAACTTGTTTGCCTGGGTCTTCCCTCACTAACTCTGGAGATGCAGATTAAAAACCATCCGTTTGGTAGCATTTATTAAGTTTGTACAATGTGCTTTCCAAGAAGTGTTTAGAACAACAATGAGTTATGGCTAAAGCCAATGTGAATGAGCAATAGACTCAAATTAGACAAGATAAAATTAAATTTTCATGTATCATAAATGAAATACCCATTAGGGACTTCCCAGATGACCTTCAGGTTCAGCAAATTCTGTATTAAAACTTCCAACCTGAAAGTGATGGCTGCTGGGCTAGATGGCATGCATTTCAGGGACTGTGGAGGAAAAGGCCCAGCCAGCCACAGTAAACAAATGTAACTAGTTTTGGAGAAATGCTATTGACAGTAAAATTCTAATTTTACTCCAGCTCCCAGAACAGATGTACCTCTGAGTCCATAGACTGCAATACTTAACTGCAGCTACTCAGCTGTGACCTTCAGCCCCAGGCTCACTGCAATAAAATTTTCATGCAACCATATGGAAGAATATTTTAATAGAGATTTACTGTCAGTAACTGTCCCAAAGGAGCAAATAAGGAAGCTGTAACATATTGCGTACAGTAAATCAAGGGGACTTCAATGGAAAAACGAAACCTCCCGGAGGCAAGCATCTTTAAAATTACAGGCAACACTTTGTACAAATATGTGTACAAAGGACTAGATATGCACTCGGTTAAGTAGCTCAAAATGGTTTCGATTTGCAGATATATTTATTTAGGATTTATTTATTGGATTTTATAAGTGGCAAGCACTTACCTGTCAGGCCTGAATGCCTGTGTATCTCCCTTCCCTGGGGCAAAATGGAAGTGAGGGAGGGGTGACTTTAACTGAAAATCTCACCCAACCAGGCAGTGTGGCAGGCAGCATAAATTGCATCCTCTCCATAGCCAGGTTTACTTCATTTTAGGGTGAAGTATTAACCACTGGGACAAAAATATTCCCTTAGCCAGTATGTAAAGAGTTTTGGACGAGTTAAATGGTTAAAAATTCAGCTTAAAGGATAATTGGGGAGACATGTCAATGAAAACTCCCAGAGGGACAGAAGGCGTTCAGAGGCCCTGGGTAAATACTTGATTATGTTCTACCCAACATTTGTGCATGTAAGAATGTCTCCTTTTTGTGAACCTGTAAAATGTAGTTTTATCTAAATGGGCTTTGTGCTGGCAGGAATCGGTAAGCCAGATCTTGTACTTATTGTCTCCTGACCCTGTGTTTATTTGGAAGATGTGAGTTGGAGGCACTGGGCCATGGGTGAGTTGAGAAAGATGGTTGGTGCCTGAGAGTGTTACCTACCCAACTCCACACTTTGCCTCTCTTAGTTACCATCGCTACACCATTCCCTTGCTTGGCTTCAGCCCTTGCTATTAAGAGTGTTTCAGCTTCAGACATTCGTTTCCTGAGGGCAAACAAGCAGCCATCTTCCCCCTCTCTTCTGCTGATGGAAACTCTAACGTGAGGGGCAGTAATTCAGAGAGAAATAGACCGAACGCTGCCCGTGACAGTTCATATTTTATGGTATAGAGAAGGCCTAAAACCTAAGAAAACTCATGTGTGGGAGGCATAGCACAAATGCCTCATCCATGGCACATAATGAAGGAAGATGTCTTGACATAAAACTGAAAATCAAAATACCCAAGTGGCCGTGAATAGGGGAATCGGGTGATGAATCTTTATGTTTTGCTAAATGCCTGTGGGTTGTCACATTGGACAAAGAGTGATAACAACAGAAGAATTGTCATATCTGATAAATGGGTCTTGGGCATTCTGTTCTTCTGTGGAAGTGGTCCAATTACTGCAAAATACAGGTGACCTGTGCACACAAACCAGGCTAGGCACATGCAGGTTAAATTACACACTAAAAGTGGATTACCTTGAGTAATCAGAACCTGGCTGAAATTGTAATACAGTAAGACAAATGCTTGAATGTTAGTTCATGCAGTTAGATTAATGTATAAATCGTGTTACATGGTCAACGACTAGTGTTTCCCCAGCATTTCAATGAATGTACTTTTCTTACACTTGGTATTTAGTCCCTGAACCCTTTAGCTGTACTGTATTTCACATTAAAGTGACATTGAGACTAGAAGTGCTACTCAAAAAAAAAAAAAAGTTATTTAGGGACATAAATGTGTGCATGATATGTGTAGCTTGTTCCTTTGAGAGAAAGTCTGGTTGAGATAAATCTCCAGAGTCCTTGCATTATTTGGCCATGACCACGTTTAGAATCATTCTTTTTTGTCTTTATAAGGAATAGAATGGGCATGTAGAGACAATTCTCATCTGTGTTTAATTTCGTGAATTTACCAAGAAGTGTGAGTCATGTCTTATATTTTTGATCCCATCTCTAAAACAAGTGATGTCAGAATGCTTACTCATTAAAGGCATTTCCCTTCCATCTCCTGGAAGGTTCAATGACCTTGGGTAGCTATATGCCAGGCCTTTTCATTGTTCTGGGCAGTAAGCTTGTCTCTCCACTCTTCAACCCACTCTATTGGACAAGTTCATTTCCTCTCTCTTCTCCACAGGTTCTGTATTCAATTTCTCATACCCTGAATTCACAGGACTCCAAAATATAATTGTTTTCCTCTCTTTAAACCTCTCCAGACCTTAGCTGTTTTTCAAGACTCAGTTCAGAGCTGGAGGTATCCAAACTATCCTAGTGAATCATTTAAAACCCATCACTGAATGCTAAAGGCCATTTTCCACTGAGCTGCTAATGCATTCGGAGAACATTAATAGTTGTTTAATAAATACCCATTTATAATCGATTTGTTGATCTTTGACCTTCTTCACTTCCTTTCACCACTTTCCTGCACTGCACGCTTGGACTTCCCCAGAGAATATGAAAAAATGTGCTCTGAAGAAACTTTTATTCTTATTCCCCCCACTGGGAACAAGCTGGAAAGTAGTCATTACTTAATGTAATTTTCCACCTGTAGACGTCATTTTACAAGCTCAAATAATGTGAGCAAAATGTAACAATATACCCACCCAACCAACAAAATCTCCCAAATTAAAAGCAATGGACAGCTGGAATGAGTAAAATAAGTTGCTAATTAGAAAAATATTCATGATAGATAGTAAGCTCCTCACAGCTGGAAGTCGTCAGAAACTAACAAGAATCTGGGAGAAAGGATTTTTATAAAGGATTGGAAGTGGGGTTCAATAATTCTGGAGTGAATGCCAACTTCGTGAGAAGCTACGGACTGTAGCCTACCAAGCTCCTCTGTCCATGGGATTCTCCAGGCAAGAATACTGAAGTAAGTTGCCATTTCCTACTCCAGGGGATATTCCTGACCCAGAGATCAAACCTATGTCCCTTGAATCTCCTGCATTGGCAGGCAGGTTCTTTACCACTGGGCTGGTGGCTTAGATGGTAAAGCATCTGCCTGCAATGCAGGAGACCTGGGTTCAATCCCAGGGTTGGAAAGATCCCCCGGAGAAGGCACTGGCATCCCACTCCAGTGCTCTTGCCTGGAAAATCCCATGGACGGAGGAGCCTGGTGGGCTGCAGTCCACGGGGTCGCAGAGAATTGGACACGACTGAGCAACGTCACTGTCTTCACTGTCCTTACCACCAGTGCCACTTGGGAAGCCCCACTAATTCTGGACTCTCTTCCAAATCTTAGATTCTACGATAACTGAATTGAACCAATTAAAATAGATTTTAGTAGTCCTGTGAGGTGACTTTTTAATATCTTAAATACTTAAAAATTACAGTCAGAGTTAGGATATTAATTTGTAAGAAATTTGAAATAATTGGTCACTAATTGATTGACTAAAGTCAAAAGGATGGTTTTTTAGAGTGATCTGAATGTATGGACACAGCCGAAAAGCTCATTGAAATCTGCCCTATTCTTAGAACATGCATCTACAATTTAATTAACCTGTACACCTGAATGGGATGGCCGCTGTGCACATTCTAATAAACAAATATTTATGTGCCCATCGGTCTTGTTGATTTTCCTGTCTGTGATTTGTTAACCTTGGGTGCATAAAGAGAAGAAGTGGAATGTCTTGCCCTCTTGGGAGTCCTGGGGATCTGTGCCACTGTTGCTGTTCCCAGCCAAGGTCAGAAACTAGGCCATGTCTTTGCATAGTCCTCCTTCCAGACACACAGAACTGATATTTCTTAAGTAGGCACTAACGCAATCATTCCATCCACAGACCACCTGTTCTCATTATTTGTTACATTGATTTTATTGGTTGCTAAATATCTTGACAGACACCCCTAAAGATAGGGTTCATAATCCAGAATTTTTAGATACCAGATACTTAGGTAAAGTAAAACAAACAGCTGATGACCATAATTTCTTTTTCCATTTTCATGTAGTCTTTAGATACATTTTCAGAAAAATCATGAAATTTTGTCTTTTCATTATTTCTGTTTCAGTGTGGTCAGGATATGAGAGGGAGGTTGACAATGCACTCAGCTGAAAATAGTACCACTGTGCGCAGATTCCACTTATAATACATATGTAAAGAAAAGAAAGAAAAAGAAAGTGAAATCACTCCGTCATGTCCAACTCTTTGTGACCTCATGGACTGTAGCCTGCCAGGCGCCACCAACCACGGGGCTTTCCAGGCAAGAATAATGGAGTGGGTTGCCATTTCCTTCTCCAGAGGATCCTCCCGACCCAGGGATTGAACTCAGGTCTCCTGTGGGCAAACTCTTTGCCATTTGAGACATCAGAGAAGCCCAGTACATATGTAAGGCTTGATAAAACCTTATTAATTAGCAATAATTTAGGCAACTTCTAATTATAGAATTCCTATAAATTAATACAGTGCTGCTTCTTTCACATGAATTGAGTGATATGCTTTCTTATTTGGAAGTGTCTTCTAAACAAGAATATCTGTTGTTTGTAAGTAAATAGGTGCTTTGAAAGTGTTTGAAAGGAGTTTATTCATTAAGGTAACTGCTGGTTTTAGAATTATTTTTACTTTTCTATTTGGGGAAGCAAACTTTCCCACCTAAGCAAAAAAAGAAACTTCTACCTGAAAATACACACAATGTTTGAATCAGCAGTGTCTGAATCAAATTTTTGTATATAGTAGGAAATGTCATAAACCCAGAAATATATTAAATGTGTTTTGGTAAAAATTAGTATGATTCTCCCAGACTAATTTAGATGCATTCAGTTAGGTAATTAGTTCGTTGGTCTAAAATTTCCTGAGTTCAACAATGAGTTTTTTCTAAACTTTTTGGATATTTTTGCCCCAATTTCTATTAGCCAGGATCATACTTAAACATCCTAAGATGAGGCAGAGAACAGAGAACTGGATGGTAGGCAAGAGACCGGGGTTCTGAGACTTAGGTTGGATTTCTATTTAGACATTTAAGAAGCAATGACATGAAGAACTGCAAGCCAGCCTACTCCACTGGCCCATGGCAATAATGACCCCAACCATAACTATGAAAAAAACGCTGGCTTCTCTTAAAGTAAAATATTGGATCAACCCAACTTTGTTATTTATAGTCACATCATTAATGCAATTATAATTAATATAATTATATAAGCTGAAGTCCTTCATTCACAACTCCCTGTGTGGGCAAAGCGAAATCAAATTGCTAACATCAGCTGGATCATGGAAAAAGCAAGAGAGTTCCAGAAAAACATCTATTTCTGCTTTATTGACTATGCCAAAGCCTTTGATTGTGTGGATCACAACTGTGGAAAATTCTGAAAGAGATGGGAACACCAGACCACCTGACCTGCCTCTTGAGAAACCTACATGCAAGTCAGGAAGCAACAGTTAGAACTGGACATGGAACAACAGAGTGGTTCCAAATAGGAAAAGGAGTATGTCAAGGCTGTATATTGTCACCCTGCTTATATAACTTCTATGCAGAGTACATCATGAGAAACACTGGCCTGGAAGAAGCACAGGCTGAAATCAAGATTGCCAGGAGAAAGATCAATAACCTCAGATATGGAGATGACACCACCCTTATGGCAGAAAGTGAAGAGGAACTAAAAAGCCTCTTGATGAAAGTGAAAGTGGAGAGTGAAAAAATTGGCTTAAAGCTCAACATTCAGAAAACGAAGATCGTGGCATCTGGTCCCATCGAAATAGATGGGGAAACATTGGAAACAATGTCAGACTTTATTTCTTTGGGCTCCAAAGTCGCTACAGATGGTGACTGCAGCCATGAAATTAAAAGACACTTACTCCTTGGAAGAAAAAAGTTATGACCAACCTAGATAGCATGTTGAAAAGCAAAGATACTACTTTGCTAACAAAGGTCCATCTAGTCAAGGCTATGGTTTTTCCAGTGGTCATGTATGGATGCGAGAGTTGGACTGTGAAGAAAGCTGAGCGCCGAAGAATTGATGCTTTTGAACTGTGGTGTTGGAGAAGACTCTTGAGAGTCCCTTGGACTGCAAGGAGATCCAACCAGTCCATTCTGAAGGAGATCAGCCCTGGGATCTCTTTAGAAGGAATGACGCTAAAGCTGAAACTCCAGTACTTTGGCCACCTCATGCGAAGAGTTGACTCACTGGAAAAGATTCTGGTGCTGGGAGGGATTGGGAGCAGGGGGAGAAGGAGACGACTGAGGATGAGATGGCTGGATGGCATCACGGACTCGATGGATGTGAGTCTGAGTGAACTCCGGGAGTTGGTGATGGACAGGGAGGCCTGGCGTGCTGCGATTCATGGGGTCGCAAAGAGTCAGACACGACTGAGTGACTGAACTGAACTGAACTGTGTGGGCAAAGCAGACAGTAAAAAAACAAGAAATAGTTGATCTGTAGTATGGTTTTAGTTTCCTCCCATACCCTCTCAGAGTTAGGAGTCTGAATCTTGTTCAGTGTGAGAGAACATCCTTCTGAAGGCTGGGAAGAAGCACTGGGATAAATTCACTAGGTCTTGATGAGGTAGGAAACATCCTGTCACATTTCAGGGTGAAATAGATCTTCAACAAGACATTCCCCCTCAACTACCCACCTCTACAATTTCACAACTTGTATTCCCAGAACATGAGTATCAAGATTTCATTTGCCTTGGAACCCTTCCAGAAATTAACAGTGTTAAGAAGAACCATTCTATTAAGTCAGGATGGTGTCCAATAAAAGCAATGAATGATAGGAAAATGGACCGTTTTAATGCAGTTCAGCAAAACCGTCGTGAATGTTCTTAATTATGCAATTCCATCCTTCCTGTGTAATTGGCTCATTCGATTTTTTTTCTCTCATGGTATAGAATAAACCGAATTGAGGGTCAGAGCCTTTTAATACTGTTATATTTGACTAATATTTGAAGATGATGAGGTAAAATACATAAGAGCGTAGAATGATATGGGCTTCCCTAGACAAGCAAAGAGACTAAACTCTTATAGGACTGGCGAGAACAAAAAAATAATTGTGCTTTCCAGAGGCCACCAAACTCTGCAAAGATAGAACACTCTATTTTTCAACTTTATTTTGTTTTTTACTGAAGTGTATTTGATTTACACAATAGTGATAGTTTCAGGTATATAGTAAAGTGATTTGGTTATACAAACATATATGTATATGTCTGTGTTCTTTTTTATTCTTTTCCACCATAGTTTGTTATAAGATATTGAATAAAGTTCTCTGTGCTATTCAGTAGGCCCTTGTTTAGTAGTGTATATCTGTTAGTACCATTCTCCTAATCCATGCCTCCCCTTCTTTCCCCTTTGGTAGCCATGGTTTTTTTCCATGTCTGTAAGTCTATTTTGGTTTTGTAAAAGTTCATTTGCACTATTTTTTATATTCCATATATAAGTGATATTGTGATATATGTCTTTCTCTTTCTGACTTACTTCACTTAGTATGATAACATCTAGGACAGAGTCACATAAAACAGAAAACAGCCAAACTCTGTTTACTAAAACAGAGCACTCCATTTTTAAAATGTTTATTCCTTTGGTTTTAAATAGTTACCATAACCACATGATTCAAAATTCAAGTGGTACAAATGGGTATAGTGAAAATTCTCCCTCCTTCCTGACATGCAAAGCAACTAATGCTATCAGGTTTGCCTGGTGCTCTCAGAGATATTTTATGTCTATTTAAGCAAATAGGTGTAAACTTTCATCTATTTTTCTATTTGGATGCATGGCAGCATTCTCCACTAGGAGTCTACATTTGAACATTCAGATGCTGGGGACACAGATGAGGAAATTAAGCCTTATCAGGAAGTTTACCTTTCTGTGATGGGAAGCAGGCAAAACCAAAAAATGAACAAGATTATTTCAGAAAATGTATATGATCTGATTTCCCCACAAAATATGTATGTGGGAACATGGGAGTTGACACACAATTCATAAACATGCTGATCCTTCATTGTAATTTGAGTGTGTACTCACTTGCTTAGTTGTGTCAGACTCTTCATGACCCCATGGACTGTAGCCTGCCAGACTCCTCTGTCCATGGGGTTTCCCAGGCAAGAATACTGGAGTGGATTGCCATTTCCTCCTCCAGGGGATATTCCTGACCCAGGGTTTGAACCTGGGTCTCCTGCATTGCAGGCAGATTCTTTACCACTGAGCCACTGGGGAAACCCCTTTGGTGATCCCAAATATCAAATGTACACTCATCGCTGCCTGACATCAAATGCTTGAAACCTTTATCTTGCATAGCAAAAGGTGTAGATAGGAGAGGCCCTAAAAAGTTCACTCCCAGATATGATATTTCATGGAATGTTTACCACGAGGCTGGGATTATGATGTTGACATGTGATTCTCATGTACTCACCATTACGATAATATCTTAGTCATTCTATAAAACCAGCAATTTGGATATGGAGAGTTTGACTGTTCTCTTATTGTGGTAGAATTCTCCCAAGATAGCTACTTGCAGTTTTCCTGCTGCTGCTGCTAAGTCACTTCAGTCGTGTTTGACTCTGTGCGACCCCATAGATGGCAGCCCACCAGGCTCCCCCGTCCCTGGGATTCTCCAGGCAAGATCACTGGAGTGGGTTGCCATTTCCTTCTCAAATGCATGAAAGTGAAAATATAGGTGTGCAAAAATGCCAATTTTTACTTCTTTAAAATAATTGAGTTTTCTGGTTAGTTTATCTATGTTGGTTACTTCTAAGAGTGGCAAAATACATACCCGCTGAGCTTTGGATTTATGTCAAATAGAATTCTCCTGAAAGTAATAAATGATTTGATGACACAGAAATTACTTTGTATCTCTACTGAAATTCTATTCTCATTATGGGTATCAATTATTATTGTTATAAAAAAAATGAAAAGAGAGACTGAGATTGGGGAAATTCTAAAGCATCTTCTTCTTCCCACCACACAACATGTGCAGGAGATTTCTTTCTTTCTTTTTTTTCCTGGATCCTTACAGCAATTTATACATTTGTGTTTCTCGTAATAGAGGACTGGAGAAGAGTTCCTTCTTTCCTCCTGTGTCGTCCTCCCTTCAGGGCTGCCATAACAAAATATCACAAACTGTATAGCTTATAAACCAAAGAAATTTATTTCTTATTATTCTGGAGGTTGAGAAGTATAAGGTTATGATGCCAATATATTGGGTGTCTATTGAGGGCCCACTTTCTCTTTAAAAAATGGCCACTTCACCTTCTTGTGTCTTCACTGCCGTCTATGGGGTTGCACAGAGTCAGACACCACTGAAGCGACTTAGCAGCAGTAGCAGCAAAGAACTCTTTAGAGCCTCTTTTTCGAATTAATATTTATTGGAGTATAGTTGCGTTACAATGTTGTATTAATTTCTGCTGTATAGCAAAGTTGATCAGATATACATACACATATATCCGCTCTTTTTTGGATTTCCTTTCCATGTAGGTTATCACAGAGAACTGAGTAGAGTTTCCTGTGCTGTATAGTAGGTTCTCCTTGCATACATGCTCAGTCAATTTGGTCATGTCTGACTCTTTGTGACCCCATGGACCGTAGTCCGCCAGGCTCCTCTGTCCATAGAATTTTCCGGTCAAGACTATTGGAGTGGGTTGCATTTCCTACTCTAGGGGATCTTCCTGACCTGGGGATTGAACCCATGTCTCCTGCATTGCACGCAGATTCTTTAGCCACTGAGCCACTTGGGAAAACAGTTATCATTAGTTATCTATTTTATATGTAGTAGTGTATACATGTCAATCTCAATATCCCAATTCATCTCACCTCTTTGCTTGGTATCCATAAGTTTGTTCTCTAGGTTTGGAGCCTCATTTCTAAGATACTAATCCTGCTCACAAGGGCTCCATCCACATGACGTAAGCACTTCCCAAGGCCCACCTCCCAATACCGTCATGTTTAGGGGACACAAACATTCAGTAGAATCCCATCTTACCAATCAACTACTTGCACTTTCTAGTTGTTTAAATTTCACATTTGTGGGGTTTTTCACTACTAGTTAGTCTCTTCTGGGATAATACTTATTCCAAGCCATAATCCAAATCACTGATTCCAAATTATATACTATTAGACCTTTCTTAGTTGATGCTACCTCAAATGCAGGGCCCTTGTAGATAAAGAGTAAGTGGACTTCTATTTCAGGTCATTTTTATGTCTATTATTAGATCCCATGCTCAGAAATCTAAAGGGAAAATGGCAGTTCCAACAAATGTACAGATGGAGCAATGGAAGCACCAATAAATTAGATTAGAGTTGGAGGGATAAAAACCACCCTGTCATCGATGACATTATTTTTGAGTTCCTTCCACAGAATCAGATAGTTTCTGGGAGCTGAGCTGGAAACGTGACACATTGAGAACTTGAAATTTCCCAATGGTGGGAAGAAATGCCTGCAGATTACATCTGATGCCAGAATCCTACTTTTTGTAAAAGAGAGATGATGGTGAGAAACACTGAGGGTTAGTCACTTCCCTCTTTTCATGTCTTCTACTTCTGAGAAGGGAATCTTCTCTCCTGGGACCCCCTTCCTCCATCAGGGCCTGGGACAGAGGGTGAGAAGCCATCAAGAGTGACCCGGGAGCTGATTCTGTGTGTCTCTCTGTGGCAGTGAATTGGGTTCTTGGTATCTGTGGACGTGTTCTGCTTCCCCTGTGGGACAACCACAGGTTTTTTTCCCCACCCTCACTCAGTGGAACTGGCCTGAGACCAATTCCAAAATTAAACATTTGTTTGCCAAACATGCACAGCTGTGATCAGCCTGCTGCTGGTTTGTTGCATAGCATGCCACCTGCTAGCTCCCTTTCTAGAGAAAAAGAGCTGGGAGCAGAGCTGAGGGCAAAGTTCAGGCAATGGTTTGGGAATCTCTTTCCATCTCTGTGCAGTCTTCTGCTAAACTCTCTGGTTCACCCCCAAAAGAGCACTGCAAACTTGCTTATGGTTTTGATAACAGTTGGGGCAGAGATACTGCTTTCTGTTTTCCAAATGGCAGAAAGCAACAAATCAGTTTCTTCTCAAAGGTTATGTTGTAGTTTTGTTTTGTTTATCTTGGCTAGAAGGAGGGAACTCTTTCAAGAAGATGAGGTCAAACCATCTCTGTTATGACAGTTATCTAGGTGAGGGAGGAATAAATCCATTCTCATTCAGGATGATAAATGTTAGATGAGAAATTAACCATCACACAGTTTTGCTACCTGGAGTTGGAGAAGGGAAAGATGGAACATGGTTGAAGTTTGACAGAACACAAAAATTGAGAGAAACTTCTGCAAAGTTTTCTTACAGCGTTAGCAGTATTTTTTCACTTGCCTGAGGTAATTTCCTCTTATCTTACAATCCATTGTTTTCTAAGAGAAATTTCATAAAAGAAAGTCTTTTGTAATAGCCCAACTGAAGCTGGTGTGATGAAAACAATAAAAATTCTTGTTCATAAGTGATTCTTTCTCTGCTTCTAAGACAACCAAGGGAATAGCACAGTGTGCAGCAGCCCAGAGCTTATGATTGCTGAGGCCAAGTGAAATTGGAAGGTCTGGAGGTTCAGAAGCATCACACCCTGTTTTAAACCCAGAAGACTTGCTTCACTGGGGTTCTTCTGGAGTATAATCTCCACCTAGTTGTAGGGCCACCTCATACCATCCAGCAAGTGTTTACTGCACTTCTCTGAAGCTTACAACATCTATTCCACTTTTTTCTCTGTATTCAGATGCTGCATTTTTTCTTCATGCTTCTATCCAGATTCTAGATTGTCCATGGTTTACTTTATTCAATAGATGATTACTTTTGATGGGGGAAAATGGGAAAAAACCAAAAGGAAGACTGAGAGATAAAAACTTGAACATAAAGATGGATTTTTATTTATTTCCCTAATATTTTATGATGTGAAGGAAAATAAAGACTATCTTCAGAATCCTGAAAGTTCAATGCCTTGAAGCCACCCCTTCCAGACAGCCAGTAAGGTCTTAGTCTTTTTCAGCTCTGAGCATGTAGGGAGCAGAATGCATTGACAGAAGGTGACAACCCTGTACAGTTCTCTGCCTAAAGTCACTGCTACGTTGAGTTCCTCAGGTTTGGAGGAATCTCTTAAATAAACTGATAGCCACTGTTAGCTAATGATGAAACAGAGGAGAACTCTCTGGTTGCCTTGAGTCAGCTGGATATGCTATAGCAGAAAGGTGAAATTGCCTTTCAGAATGCACACCATGCTAGTGGGACTTTCTCTCTGCAATGTAACTTAAGGACCTTCTAGAGCTCTGTTTCTTCATTCCCTTATTTAACCTGCAGGTGCTCTTTTGACTTTAATTTCCCTTTCCAGGCTTATTTTTGATGGAAGCTCCTGACTATTCCCCATTCACAAGAGATGACTTGTCATTTCCAAAATATATCCTGAGTTCTCCTGTCCCAAATGTCTCTGCCCTTCACTTCCCTTCTGCTGGGCTTGCTAGTCTCCCACCACCCCTTTTGTTAGTAAAATTCTGATATACTGCTGAGATGAAATATTATCCTTCTTTTTAATTCAGATATATTTGACACATAATATTGCTTTAGTTTTAGGTATACAACATAATGATTTGATACATGGATGTATGTATGTATATTGCAAATCTTTAACTTGTGAAACAGTCTGCAGTCCTTCCAGATGGAAGGAAGCCCTTGTTTTTGTTCCACTAAGACTTTATGGTGCTGATGATCTCCTGGTGTGTTAGGCTGTAGCAAGTGATGTGTGTGGTTGCCTTCATGCACTAAGCAGGTGGCTCTTTGAGAGAACTTTCCACAGTGGCCTTAGTTGCCCTTGTATCTTCCATTCTTCCTGCCACCAAGCCTAGCATGATGCACATACTCCGTGTGTATTTGTTAACCTGCATTGAACATGGTAAAAATATCATTAATGATCAGTTACATATATTAAGTGAGTGAGTGAAGTTGCACAGTCGTGTCCGACTCTTTGCGACCCCATGGACTGTAGCCTACCAGGCTNTTCCTGCCACCAAGCCTAGCATGATGCACATACTCCGTGTGTATTTGTTAACCTGCATTGAACATGGTAAAAATATCATTAATGATCAGTTACATATATTAAGTGAGTGAGTGAAGTTGCACAGTCGTGTCCGACTCTTTGCGACCCCATGGACTGTAGCCTACCAGGCTCCTCTGTTCATGGGATTTTCCAGGCATTAGTACTGGAATGGATTGCCATTTCCTTTTCCAGGGGATCTTCCCGACCCAGGGATGGAACCCGGGTCTCCCGCATTGTAGACAGACGCTTTACCGTCTGAGCCACCAGGGAAGTCCTTACATATATTAAAAGAGCATATGAAAAAAAAAAACATACTAAAAGGCGACTGGGAAGATTAAAAACAGTGTGACCCTTGGCAGACTCAAGCAACATAGAAAGTAATTTCTCTCAAGAGAGAGGAACAAGAAAGAGAGGGAAAAAAGTAAGAAAATGATGAGCTTTTGAAAAAGCAAAGTGAGTGTCTCTCTAACCTGTCAATAAGCTTGGCAATGGTTTTTTAAAGAAGGAAGAATTTGGGGTGGACTCTAGGTGGGAAGGACACACACCCTCTTCTATAATAACCAAATGGTCCATAGAACCAGGGGAACACCCAGGATACTGGCTGGTCATGATAGGGCTGACAATCACAGAAAGAGCTCATGGGGCCACCACTAATGGGTTTCTCAAGCAAGGGAATAGCAAAGCATGAACTGAAGTATAAAGCAGAACAGTCCAGGATTTTCATGAAATAAATGGTTTTACAGACTGAGGTGAGCCAGGAAGTTTCAGAAGTTGGCTATACACTATACATAAATATTGTATTCCTGGCACAAAGCACTGGGGTAGAAATAGTAAAAAAAAAAAAAAAAAAATTAAACATCCTTCCTTAGTCCCTCCTCCATGGAACTCTGTTGGGTCCATTTGCCATCTATGATTTTCTATTAATCAAACTTCCTATTATAGATTTATGGTAGGAGAATCATAGTCCAGATAGTCCCAGGAGTGCCAAGAAAGAAAATATGCCACCAACCAGAATTCTATCAAATTAATCACCTGGGAAAATTAGTGAAATTGTGCTTGAATGAAGGTATGGAACATAAAAAATATCTGACTTCTGCCCCATTCTTTGAAAATGAGGTTTCTATTTTTATACTTTTGGAGCACAGTTGTGAGCAGAAATAAGTGGGTTCAACCATCAAGGCTAAGTGGTTTCAAAAGTCTCCACCTGACATGTAAAGGGGGGCATCAGTGGTTTAGTCCAGGTAGAAGACAAGACTGTTTTTCTCTCTGTTTTCTACACTGTGACTTATTCCTTCATCTAACAGAGACTCTGCTCAGTACCTGGCCTATCGTAGGTACACAATAAATATTGGCCATAATCATGAATAAGTAGCCGCCATTTAACTGAGAAAGCAGAAAAGTGAAATGTATAGATGTCCATAGTTGTTGAGCTTGGTGATAGGCTATATGGCCTCAGGAAGAAAGCCATAGGTCTTCAGCAACTAAATATTATGGGAAGGAGAAATTTCCACTCTCAGAACTTAAAGTTTAGAGCCCTGTTGCTCAAAATGAGCTAAAGACAGAGGCTCTCTACAAAGGGAGAATTAGTGGCCATATGCTCAGAAATCAGAAGGGTATGGAGCAGACATTTTGGAATGCGGGTGAATCAGTTCAGTTCAGTTCAGTCGCTCAGTCATGTCCAACTCTGCAACTCGATGAATCGCAGCACGCCAGGCCTCCCTGTCCATCACCATCTCCCGGAGTTCACTCAGATTCACATCCATCGAGTCAGTGACGCCATCCAGCCATCTCATCCTTTGTCGTCCCCTTCTCCTCCTGCCCCCAATCCCGCCCAGCATCAGAGTCTTTTCCAATGAGTCAACTCTTCGCATCAGGTGGCCAAAGTACTGAAGTTTCAGCTTTAGCATCATTCCCTCCTAAGAAATCCCAGGGCTGATCTCCTTCAGAATGGACTGATTGGATATAATGGAGTAAAATGCAAAACTTGTGAGAAAATAAAACCTGAAGCTTCAGGGAAACTTTATTTGCCTGTAAACCCCCAGTTTTGCATTCAGAATACTTTGAAGGAGAGTTTACTGGCAACACATGAGAGATGTCCTCTCTGGCACAGAATCCATGCTGCTGAGAGGGCTTGAGGCTTGTCTTCTAGAATTGTAGGCCTTCTGGACAAAAAAATCTGCCTTTCTCCAGATCACCAGAACCCTTCAAAACTTCTAAATTTTCTGTCTTCAGTCACTCTCACTTCAGTCCAACCAATGCACATATAGAGAAAGACAAACCTTAGAAGTTATTCTCCAGATGTTCCAAATGACAGCCACACAGATCGGAATAATTCTTGTAGAACTGGGTTTTTGCATGCATGACCAAGACAAATACCATTTCCTGCATGACTACAGATCCTGACTCTTTTCAGGCTTCCAGAAACCTGGCAGGGAATGCAGAGAAGGCCTACTTACAAAATAGGGAAATGCTTTCATGAGTAGAGAATTCAGATTTACAAGAGTATTATTTCAATGGAAAAGGAGGGAAAAAAGACCCAACAGGATACAAGGAATATAACTTTGCAGCCAGTTTCCTCATCCTTCAGCATCATAGTGCCTGGAAGAATGCTTGCCTTCTTAGAATTTGATCTCTGCTTCCTGGGAGGTGATGCATTTTGAAATATTTGAAAGAAAATTCTAGTTTCTTTGTATTTAAATTATTTCCTTTGTGTTTCCTTTGGATCTTTGTGCTTCTCAAGCCTTCCCACAGCAGATGACTCCAAGTTTTTTTTTCCCTTTTAGTCCACCCACCACCATGATTGGATTGGTTCAACATACACTTTTCCATTTCTAAAGAGTTTCTCATATTATTCCAGATAGGAGGGATAAAAAACACATAAAATAAGCCCTGCCCAATGACAGCTTCCATTCTAACAGGGCCACAGCTGTATTTCCCAAGTGATTTCAACCTAGTAAGCACCTAGATAGCAGTATGAATCTGGTGTGACTTTCTACTATTGCAGCTAAAAACTTCTGCCTAGAGGTAGGTAGTGTTGGAGACTTTCTAACTGGTTTTTCTTCTCTCCATGATTGCTTTCAAACCCCCTGAAGACAGTGGCCATATGTTTTCAGCTTCCTTATTTCTCTCCTAGACAACATTCTCAAGAAGTGCTAATAGAAATAGGTCTAGGGGCATGGTTGATGATGCAGTCATTTTCTTACTGGATTATCACACAGTTCTTACAGTGCAGGCTCTGAAGTCACTAGGAAAAAGAAAAAGAGACCCCAGATTCAGAGTGGGTAGCATATTCATTACCCAGCGTGACCATCCTGTCTCCTCTGAAAGATCGGAGGCATCTTTTGGTTCTGTTGACTCTTCATTACCATGGGGTTGTTCAACTGGCAAGGAGCATGTGCAGTATCTAAGGTGCTCTTAAACATTACTATCTATGGTAAATAAGAAAGGGGGCACACGTATTAGAGTTGCTGTTTAATTATGTAGGAAAAAGCTGCTCGGTAAAGTGCACCATTAAAAAAAGCTGAAATCTGTGCCAAACAATGACCTGATGATATACCAAGAGCTTCAGGGTCAACACCGTATCTCCTAACTTGAAAAGCGATGGGTGTCAAGTGTCTTTGAGGAGTCAAGAAACCTAAGGAGTGGAGGATGCTAGGTTGGAAGAGGAAATGATTGATGAGACAGGGCTTGCATGCATGTGCATCCACGAAGCCTCTCACCGAAAGTCTGCATGTGTCTCATTTTCAGATCTTCTTTCTTATTAAACCAATGAAACAAACCCACAAGCTTAGAAAACAAATCAAAACCCCAGTCAACAAGAGTAATCTGTATCTGTTAAAATGGCATATGGTAAGCAAGTCTTGGATCCTTCAAAGAGATGCCCAAAGCAAAACTACTCTTGCTATTATTTTTCTGCTTTTACAAACACAAGCTAGTAATTGCAATCATGTCTTTGGTTTAAAATGCTTTGTGCAATGTGAGAGAGCAAATTTATCTGTATAGTTCTAATAAGCTGTAACTTTAGAAACTACAATGGATTTTATATCCTCCCAGGAAGATTTTATGGGTCTTTTTTTAAAAAAAATGTTGAAGAATTATAAAGTCTGTATCTGCTTGTTTAGTAGGAGAGTTCCAAAGGCTATTCCTTTGTAATTTCTATCTAATTGATCACGCTTACTGTCTGGTAACTTATAGTGATATAGACTGCCATTTATAAGTATTTCCTGAGACTTATAGGAGTGTAAGTCCATGATAACGTGTTCTCTGGGTCTCACCTAAACATCTCTTAGACTCTTTCTGTTGCTTTGTATAGCCAGAGCTAGTCAACTGAATTGAACCCAGTGAAGAACATGCTTCCCAATCCTGAAACACTAAGAACAGGGTTGGTGAGACAAGACATGACTACACATGGAATGATATTTAGAAAGATATGGCAAGGGAGTAAATGTTTTCTTGGTTTTCCAAGTGAATTATACTTATGAGAAATATGTTGGCTCAGAAGGGAGGGGACCTAATGTTACATTTAGATGGTCAGGAAAGTTATAACATGTGAAGTTGGCACTGGATCTGAAGGAGCTGATTTTGAAGTCAGAAGAAACAGAAGGGTGTGCTAAGTGAGTCTAAGCCTGAGCAAGTGAGCAGAGGAAGGAGAGCTGCAGATGGGCTCTGGAGACCAGAACCCTAAACAAACCAGATTGCCTGAAGCAGATGCCATATGCATGTTGCAGGATTGTTTACTACAGAGGGAGGCTTAGATTAGGCCATGATCCCCTTCTGTATCAGGCTAAGGAGTTAGCATTTTACGCAGTGTCTAAACTATTAGTTATGGCTAAGGTATATCAAGATTGCCTTGGTAATAACAATGGAAAATTTAAAGTTTTCTCCTCCAAAGATGAAAACTGGCCTCTCTTTCAAATATTTGTCCATAAGGCAGATAGAACATTTGAATCTTTACATTTTTGTCACTGTTTTATTGAGTGCATTTTTATTTATTTATTATTTTATTAGGTTGATTTTTAAATAGTCCTACTATACACTAAGTCTGGTCAAAACTGTTGGCAAAGATGGAAAAGAGTTTGAATGCTTCTGTGACAAGAAAACTTATTTGGAAACTTGGGTAGAAATCTCAAGAAGAAAGGACTTATCACTGAGTTTATTTTTTTATTTCTATTTCTATTGCAACTGAATATCCATTAGTGAGTGCATCATGTAAAAGAAAACTCTGATTATAAAGCATTCTGCTGCTGCTGCTGCTGCTAAGTCGCTTCAGTCATGTCCGACTCTGTGCAACCCCATGGACGGCAGCCCACCAGGCTCCCCCGTCCCTGGGATTCTCCAGGCAAGAACACTGGAGTGGGTTGCCATTTCCTTCTCCAATAAAGCATTCTATGCAGAAGCGATTGTTTATGTTCTGGCAGAGCTGAAAGGACCCTAAAGTAGTGTCCTTTGTGTTTGAGACTGATAAGTACAGTTAATCAAATCCTTATCTTACTCTGGCTTCCCTGGTGGCTCAGAGGTTAAAGGATCTGCCTCGAGTGCGGGAGACCTGGGTTCGATCCCTGGGTCAGGAAGATCCCCAGGAGAAGGAAATGGCAACCCACTCTACTATTCTTGCCTGGAGAATCCCATGGACGGAGGAGTCTGGTGGGCTATAGTCCACGGGGTCGCAAAGAGTCAGACACAACTTAGCGACTTAACTTTCACTTTATCTTACTCTACACTTTAATCATCCTTATCTTACTCTACACTTTAATCATCCTTATCTTACTCTACACTTTAAACATCCGGGAGGATGTTTACTTTAGAAGAAAGGCTTCCTTTAGACAAGACATGGGAGAAACCTAAATATCCATTGACAGAGGAATGGATAAAGAAGATGTGGTACATATGTACAATGGACTATTACTCAGCCATTAAAAAGAATGAAATAATGCCACTTGCAACAACATGGATGGACTAAAGACTGTCATACTGAGTGAAGGAAGTCAGATATAGAAGGAGAAATATTATATGACATCCCTTATATCTGGAATCTAAAAAAAAATGATACAAATGAATTTACAAAACAGAAAGAGACTCACAGACTTTAAGAATGAACTTATGGTTGCCAGGGGGAAGGATGGGGGCAAAGGATAGTAAGTTTAGGATAGACGTGTACACACTGCTATATTTAAAGTGAATAACCAACAAGGATCTATTGTATAGCACATGGAACTCTGCTCAGTGTTATGTGGCAGCCTGGATGGGAGGGGAGTTTGGAGGAGAATGTAGTGTGTGTGTGTATGTGTGCATATATATATATATATATTCTGTGAAAGCAGAATCCTTTCACTGTTCACCTGAAACTATCATAACATTGTGAGTCAGGTATACCCCAATACAAAATAAAAAATTTTAAAAAAGAAAGATTATTTTATTTTATTCTTAATACCCAAATCAAACCAAATTGTGAGATCATGGTATGTTAGAATGTAGCTGATAAATATCAAAGAATGTAAACAGTAGGTAACTAAAGAGCTTGGGCTATCTCATTCTTAAAATTAGTTGGAAGTTTTATATCCTTGCCCCAGGCATAGGGAATGAAGGCATACACAGTTACATGGATAACACTTGAAGGACATATTGAAAGCTTATAAATCTGGCAGATACTAGACAAATTCAGCCTGTCCAGGTTTTGTGTGGTCTTTGCCATCCATATCAGTCATCTTTTATGAACATAGATCTAAAGGATTTGACACTTGCTCCCTGTGAAATAGTTATTTCAGAACTATTTACATATTTCCCTAGGATGCCAGTGAAAGCTAAAAATAGTGGTGAGTGTGAACACTTGAAATTCCAGAACCATCAACCTGAAACCTATATTTTTCTACTTTTCTTTTCAGACTCACTTCTCTCCTCCCCTCTCCTCTACCTCCTCACCTCTTTTCATTCCATTGTTTCTCCACTAATTTCTATCCCACCCCATTATGTATTCCACCTCAGAAAAAGATGAACACCAATTTTTAAAAATTTGGGTGGATAATTGGCTTTTTGGTGGAGTTACAAAGAGGAAAGTTGCATCTGACAGGCAGATTCTTTACCACTCCCCATAGGAGCCTTGACATCAGGCAATTTTTACATCCCTAAGGTTGCCACATAATGTTTCCTTGCCTCCTGATTCCATGTAAATGCATAGGAATCAAAAATTCACATATAACCTAGACCAAAAAATGAGTCTTTAACCTACATTATCTTCTAGAAAATCCTTAGCTCCTTAAATAACTAAGCTACATTTGGGTGCAAATGATGTGATTGTAAGCTCCTTAAGTTTCAGTAAACCCTTTTCCCAGGATTTTTGCATCTTCTGCCAACCTTTGGGAGGATGTGTTTATAGCTTTCAGGTCAGCATGCATATTTCAGGGTTTTCTGGTTTCTAAATTGGCACAAAACTCAAGGAGAGAGAGAAAGCGTCAAACAACCACCTGCAAAACCTCCAATAGGTATGTTTCTTCCCAACCCAGCAGTTTAGAGTGCTGTAACAGTGGGCAGAAGGCTCTTGAGAGTCCCTTGGACTGCAAGGAGATCCAACCAGTCCATTCTGAAGGAGATCAGCCTTGGGATTTCTTTGGAGGGAATGATGCTAAAGCTGAAAGTCCAGTACTTTGGCCACCTCATGCGAAGAGTTGACTCATTGGAAAAGACTCTGATGCTGGGAGGGACTGGGGGCAGGAGGAGAAGAGGACGACCGAGGATGAGATGGCTGGATGGCATCGTGGACTCGATGGACGTGAGTCTGAGTGAACTCCGGGAGCTGGTGATGGACAGGGAGGCCTGGCGTGCTGCGATTCATGGGGTCGCAAAAAGTCGGACACGACTGAGCGACTGAACTGAACTGAACTGAACAATGGGCAGAAATGGTTCTCCAAACATGCAGTCTTCATGCTTTGAACTCTCTACCTTTTGTAAATAGTCAAGGCAAGGAAACAAACTATATGTCCATTGAAAAATGAACGGATAAAAAGATGTGGTATATACATACAATGGAATATTATTACTCAGCCATATGAAGAATGAAATAATGACATCTGCAGCCCCATGGATGGACTTCGATGTTATTATACTAAGTGAAGTAAGTCAGACAGAGAAAGACAAATATCATATGATATAACTAATATGTAGAATTGAAAAAAATGATACAAATGAGCTTATTTACAAAATAGACTCACAGACATAGAAAACAAATTTATGCGGATAGGGGGAGGGATAAATAAGGAGTTCGAGATCAATAGATACATGCTACTACAAACAAAACAGACAAACAACAAGGACCTACTGTGTGTCATAGGGAACTATGCATAATATCTTGTAATAAACTAAAATGGAAAAGAACATGTAACAGACTATACCTTTACGTTGTTGTTTAGTTGCTAAGATGCATCCAACTCTTTGAGACCCCATGGACTGTAGCCCACACACCTCTTCTACCCATGGGATTTCCCAGGCAAGAATTCTGAAATGGGTTTCATTTCCTTACCTAGGGAATCTTCCCAATTGAGGGATCAAACCTGTGTCTCCTATATTGACAGGTGGCTTCTTTACCACCGAGCCACCAGAGGAACCCTATATATCTATATCTATATCTATATATGTGTATATGTGTCACTGAAAAACTTTGCTTTACACTTCAAACTAACACAACACTAGAAATGAACCATACTTCAGTTAAAAAAAATACTTGATCTAAAAAAAAAAAAAAAAAGAACTCTCTGCCTGTTATGCCCATGTAGTTTCTTGAGGTTGTATTGCAGATAGCACACATTCCACTAAAGAGGGAGTTCTGAGAGTTTTCCAAAGTTCTTTAATATGAAAACTCAGTTTTGTCCCTGCTTCCAGGAACCCCAGGACACAGGAACATGTGCTTTGGGGAAATTCAGACTGTTTCCTACCTATAGTCTGCACCATCTTCTTTTCAAGGATCCCTTCATAAATGAAATTGAATGCATGTGAATGTTATCTTTCTCCTCAATTCAATTTTAATATATATTTCAGAAAATTGTCTGCATGCTTTACTTCATATCTGCTTACATAGAAGAGACAGGTTCAAATCCTATAGCTTCCACTCAGTGTTCTACCAAAATTATCTGAGAATTTTCAGTATTGTATGTCACTTTTCTTAAAAATAAGAACAGAGACAAAAACACTCGCTGAGAAAGGCCCTGTGTTCAGTGCTTTATTTGTATCAAACTTATTTATCCTCCTAATAACTCTAAAGATGTAATAGTCATTTTTCTACTGTACAAATGAGGAAACAAAAACGCTAAGAGTTTAAGTTGTTCAAAGTCTCACAGCTCACGCCGGGTGCAGCAGAATTCCAGCCCTGCAGTCCTGATACAAAAGAAAATAAACAGAAACAAACCTGTCCCCTTCCTACTGTAACTTGTAGTCTCCCTACTAGACAACTTACTTTCACTCCTGTGTCTTAACCTCTTAATTGGATGTGCTCTTTTTCTTTCTAAAAAAGACAAAACAAAATTCTACTCCTTTGTCTTCCAACAAGTAAGGCTCGGACTTGGGGAGGGAGCTCACATCACCTCCTCTGGGTTCTCATTCAAGAACCTTCCTGTAGGTGATCACCACTTTGGAGAAAGTAGCGTTCCTTCACCTGTAAGCAAGATAATGTGAAAATTCAGAGACACAAATGCAGTCAGTCTCATCCTGTCAGCAAACATGGAGAATCAAAGGAAGGGCTGAAGTTCTGACATCCTGAGAAACGTTGAACAGAAATTGGCCAAGGTGCCCATGGCTCCAACTTGTGCTTCTTCCTCCTTCTGCCGGGGTCCTGCCCCACCTCTCACATCTCTGAATCCTTCAGTGAGGGTTATCTCATTCAGTGTCCAAAAGAGAGAGATGGGTGCTCCTGTTATCTCCATCTCCTAGATGAGGAAACATGGGGCTAGCAAGATAGGTGATTTGTCCACAGTCTCATGGTTACCAAGTAGCAGAGCTGAATGGGAATGGCTAACCATCTGTAAGACATGATGCTTAAACCAAGACAGTCACAGGCTCCCTGGGATCATTGGTCAGCCTAGAATCAAAATTAGTACTGCCTGGCTTCATCCTCTATGCTTAGCCTCTTTACAGAACAGGCCCATAACGTTTCCTTTTAACCTGAATTCGGAGATGACATTTAATTCATACAAAATAAGGTAGGGCACTATGGGTTCTAGAGAGGTTCTGGACAAGGTGGATCTGTAAGCCCGTCTTCCTTCTGTCTTGACCCTTTGCCTTCCTGCTGCTTCTGTTCTCTTCTCCCAGTCTCTAAGGAGCTGGTGGCCACAGATAGAGTTGAGCCGCTTACGCATTCAGGCTGCTCTGAGTGGTGGGCACTGATGGAGCTTTAGAAGGGGAGGAGAAGCCAGATTACAATCAGGTGTGGTTTCTGTGTTGTGTTTCTGATACACGGCCTGAGAAACCATGGACGAAAAGAATCCAGATCCCTAAACCTCCAGTAATGTGTTGTGATCTCTTTTCTCATCCTGAATACAAATTCTATTCATCCTTAATTTTATAAGTCACAATTTTACATGCCTTTTCTTAAAGACTTCCCAATTGTATAAACTTCAGGTCCCAACAAGCTCAGATATACCTCTACCAGGCACTCTGGGGAAATACTCAAGTCTCTCTCTTCCCTGGATGGGGCCTCAAATCACCTCTGCCCACACTGTATGCATTCTCTTAACAAAAATTTTTGAGCAATCCTTCAGTACCTATATACTTATTTACGTTACATACATAAATAAGTTACATATAAAACATAGTCAAAACTAGAAATTTTAAAAAATGAGATGAACTATAAATATCCCAGGTTTTCAGTATGGCCTCCTTCCCCAGTGTATAGTCGACGTGAACATTCCTTGGTGTGTGCAACCTGGTTGGGAGAGTCTACTCTGATGACTGGTTTTGTCTGAAGTTTCAGCTTTAGCATCATTCCCTCCTAAGAAATCCCAGGGCTGATCTCCTTCAGAATGGACTGATTGGATATAATGGAGTAAAATGCAAAACTTGTGAGAAAATAAAACCTGAAGCTTCAGGGAAACTTTATTTGCCTGTAAACCCCCAGTTTTGCATTCAGAATACTTTGAAGGAGAGTTTACTGGCAACACATGAGAGATGTCCTCTCTGGCACAGAATCCATGCTGCTGAGAGGGCTTGAGGCTTGTCTTCTAGAATTGTAGGCCTTCTGGACAAAAAAATCTGCCTTTCTCCAGATCACCAGAACCCTTCAAAACTTCTAAATTTTCTGTCTTCAGTCACTCTCACTTCAGTCCAACCAATGCACATATAGAGAAAGACAAACCTTAGAAGTTATTCTCCAGATGTTCCAAATGACAGCCACACAGATCGGAATAATTCTTGTAGAACTGGGTTTTTGCATGCATGACCAAGACAAATACCATTTCCTGCATGATCCTTCAAAACTTCTAAATTTTCTGTCTTCGGTCACTCTCACTTCAGTCCAACCAATGCACATATAGAGAAAGACAAACCTTAGAAGTTATTCTCCAGATGTTCCAAATGACAGCCACACAGATCGGAATAATTCTTGTAGAACTGGGTTTTTGCATGCATGACCAAGACAAATACCATTTCCTGCATGACTACAGATCCTGACTCTTTTCAGGCTTCCAGAAACCTGGCAGGGAATGCAGAGAAGGCCTACTTACAAAATAGGGAAATGCTTTCATGAGTAGAGAATTCAGATTTACAAGAGTATTATTTCAATGGAAAAGGAGGGAAAAAAAACCCAACAGGATACAAGGAATATAACTTTGCAGCCAGTTTCCTCATCCTTCAGCATCATAGTGCCTGGAAGAATGCTTGCCTTCTTAGAATTTGATCTCTGCTTCCTGGGAGGTGATGCATTTTGAAATATTTGAAAGAAAATTCTAGTTTCTTTGTATTTAAATTATTTCCTTTGTGTTTCCTTTGGATCTTTGTGCTTCTCAAGCCTTCCCACAGCAGATGACTCCAAGTTTTTTTTTCCCTTTTAGTCCACCCACCACCATGATTGGATTGGTTCAACATACACTTTTCCATTTCTAAAGAGTTTCTCATATTATTCCAGATAGGAGGGATAAAAAACACATAAAATAAGCCCTGCCCAATGACAGCTTCCATTCTAACAGGGCCACAGCTGTATTTCCCAAGTGATTTCAACCTAGTAAGCACCTAGATAGCAGTATGAATCTGGTGTGACTTTCTACTATTGCAGCTAAAAACTTCTGCCTAGAGGTAGGTAGTGTTGGAGACTTTCTAACTGGTTTTTCTTCTCTCCATGATTGCTTTCAAACTCCCTGAAGACAGTGGCCATATGTTTTCAGCTTCCTTATTTCTCTCCTAGACAACATTCTCAAGAAGTGCTAATAGAAATAGGTCTAAGGGCATGGTTGATGATGCAGTCATTTTCTTACTGGATTATCATACAGTTCTTACAGTGCAGGCTCTGAAGTCACTAGGAAAAAGAAAAAGAGACCCCAGATTCAGAGTGGATAGCATATTCATTACCCAGCGTGACCATCCTGTCTCCTCTGAAAGACCGGAGGCATCTTTTAGTTCTGTTGACTCTTCATTACCATGGGGTTGTTCAACTGGCAAGGAGCATGTGCAGTATCTAAGGTGCTCTTAAACATTACTATCTATGGTAAATAAGAAAGGGGGCACACGTATTAGAGTTGCTGTTTAATTATGTAGGAAAAAGCTGCTCGGTAAAGTGCACCATTAAAAAAAGCTGAAATCTGTGCCAAACAATGACCTGATGATATACCAAGAGCTTCAGGGTCAACACCGTATCTCCTAACTTGAAAAGCGATGGGTGTCAAGTGTCTTTGAGGAGTCAAGAAACCTAAGGAGTGGAGGATGCTAGGTTGGAAGAGGAAATGATTGATGAGACAGGGCTTGCATGCATGTGCATCCACGAAGCCTCTCACCGAAAGTCTGCATGTGTCTCATTTTCAGATCTTCTTTCTTATTAAACCAATGAAACAAACCCACAAGCTTAGAAAACAAATCAAAACCCCAGTCAACAAGAGTAATCTGTATCTGTTAAAATGGCATATGGTAAGCAAGTCTTGGATCCTTCAAAGAGATGCCCAAAGCAAAACTACTCTTGCTATTATTTTTCTGCTTTTACAAACACAAGCTAGTAATTGCAATCATGTCTTTGGTTTAAAATGCTTTGTGCA
This sequence comes from Oreotragus oreotragus, assembly GCA_006410675.1. NCBI lineage: Eukaryota > Metazoa > Chordata > Mammalia > Artiodactyla > Bovidae > Oreotragus > Oreotragus oreotragus. The sequence goes on along the minus strand of SJYX01001660.1, from coordinate 853,333 downwards.
ATGTGAGAGAGCAAATTTATCTGTATAGTTCTAATAAGCTGTAACTTTAGAAACTACAATGGATTTTATATCCTCCCAGGAAGATTTTATGGGTCTTTTTNCTTGGGTTTCTCTTACCTTGGGCGTGGGTTGTCTCTTCACGGCTGCTCCTTACCTTGGACGAGGGGTATCTCCTTACCGCCGCAGTTCCTGACCTTCAACGTGGGACAGCTCCTCTAGGCCCTCAGTCATATCCAACTCCTTGCCCTCTTCCAGGGGATCTTCCTGACCGAGGCATCAAACCCACACCTCCTGCATCTCCCGAATGGGGCATGCTGACGCCGAGCGGCGGCCAGCAGTTGACGAAGACGCAGCTGAGCGAAAAGCACCTCTCGGCCCAAGACGGAGTTGGCCCACGCCCAGCCTCAAATCAAACCAAGCAGTGCGCACAGCACGTCCCATCTCCCAACCTCAGCTGCCCAGCAGCCAGCGGCTCCCCAGCGGCGAGCAGCAGTGCCAGAGCAACCGGCCGGTAGGCACCGGAACCAAAACAGTGGAGGAAGAAAATTTTTAAAGGTAGGAAAACAAATGGAAAAATAAGATACACTATAGTTTATATTTACCATCTTTAAATTCAGTGACTTTTTATTCAAGCTATAAGAGTAACTCTGAAAATAAGATGACACAAACTGCATCAAAATCACAATTAATATTTACAAATTGTTTAGAATTATTTTATAAACTAGAAATATAGGGGAAATTGACGTTAAAAGAAAATAGCACGATACTGGCAGTGAATATTTCATCTAGATTTATTTTAAATTACAATTGGAGTCTTTTCAAGGAGTACACAAGATTCAAGAATATGTTTTAATCTCTGTGACTAAATATAACTTCTAGACTGTGAAATGACTGAGAAATTTGATAAGTTCCATACAATTTTTCATTAGCTATAATGAGAGATTTTTATTATTTGCTTGAATCCATCAAACCTGGCTTTAAAATCACATGTCATTTTGAGAGTAATCTCAGCTTGAATAGGACCAGAGAATGTGTGTGCCTATGCACTGGAGGGCAGTAGAATTGCTAGTTAGCAAGGAATAAGAGGGGCAAGAGAAACATATATGTATGGAGAAGGGACAGTTCAGGGAGGTGAGGTGTGTCTCAAGAGAAAGAGCAAACTCAGGGATAGTCTATACTAAGGCTGTGCATGCCACTGAGTTGAGGAATGTTTATGAAATGGTGGGGGAGGGTGATGAGGGCAGGGTGTTTGGTGAGAAGCAGATACTCAGGAAGGACAACATTTCCTCAAATGCCTTAGGAGATGAGATAAATAGCTTAGATTGGCAGATAGAAACAAGAGTACAAAATCAAGAGAGGACAGTGTAAACCCACAGATGAAGATAATGGAAACTTCAAACAAGAACAAAGTATTAAAAGCAGGAAACATGGACTTCCCTGGTGATACAGAGGATAAGAATCTGCCTGCCAATGCAGGGCACAGGGGTTTGATCCCTGGTCAGGGAAAATCCCACATGCCCCAGAGCACCTAAGCCCATGTGCCACAACTATACAGCCTTCACTCTAGAACACCTAAGCTGCATACTTGCAGCTAGAGGGACTAGAGCCTGTGCTCCACAACAAGAGGATCCACTGCAATGAGAAGCACCACAACTAGAGAGTAACTCCCACTCTCCTCAACTAAAGAAAAGCCTGCGCAGCAATGAAGACCCAGCACAGCCATAAATAAATAAATAATTAAGCAGAAAACACTAAGGATTTACACTAAGTCAATCGAACATAAGTGATAAATGAGATATTGTATTAATACCTGTAATTTGACTATCCTGTAAATAGTTTGCATCCTGAGAGCTCCTTGTCCTTTAGTAAAATATGTCATAAATATTTAGTTAGACATAATCTAAAAAACACCACTGCTTTTGAACTGTGGTTCTGGAGAAGACTCTTGAGGGTCCACTGGACAACAAAGAGATCAAGCCAGTCAATCCTAAAGGACATCCACCCTGAATATTCATTGGAAGAACTGATGCTGAAGCTAAAGCTCTTATACTTTGGCTATCTGATGGGAAGGGCTGACTCATTGGAAAAGACCCTGATGCTGGGGAAAGTTGAGGGCAGGAGGAGAAAGGGGTGACAGAGAATGGGATAGTTGGATGGCATCATCGACTCAATGGACATGAGTTTGAGCAAACTCCCAGAGATGGTGAAGGACAGGGAAGCCTGGTGTGCTTCAGTTCGTGGGGTCACAAAGAGTCAGACACGACTTAGCAACTGAAAAAAAACCAAAAAAAC
>SJYX01001660.1:775965-841688 GCA_006410675.1 Oreotragus oreotragus | reverse complement strand
TATGTTATCTCAATAATAAATGCTTCTACAGGTACTGCAGTGGGCAAAAGTAGGCTGTAGCACCAAACACTGGCAATTATATCCTTCAATATAGAAGAGATGCATGCAATTTCTGCCCACATTTCATTTCACATTGTTTGTGAAATTAAAACTGGCTACATCACACTACTGTGTGATGTGACCAGTTCATGCCACAGGGTCACATCACACAACTTCAATGCGCAACTGTTTCATGTGTTGAGAGGTCAAAGTGAAATGAAAGTTGCTCAGTTGTGTCCAACCCTTTGTGACTCCATGGACTATACAGTCCATGGAATTCTCCAGGCCAGAATACAAGAGTGGGTAGCCTTTCCCTCCTCCAGGGGATCTTCCCAACGCAGGGATCGAACCAAGGTCTCCCACATTGCAGGCAGATTCTTTACCTGCTGTGCTACTAGGGAAGCGCAAGAGATCAAAAGGCTTTCAGTATTGACAATGGTAATGCCCAACACAGACATTTTTGGTTTTTTCTTTCAGCTTTGTGGAGGGTGGGGCAGTGTAGAGTACAGTGTAACCTCTCTGAGCCTTCTATCTGGCTGATGAAATGTTGTAGAGCCACAGCTCAATAACTTCTCTGGTTCAGATATTTCCTCATTTTTTGGCTGCCTAGGTAGCCCCACTGTATTTGTCTCTCCTGTACCATGTAATCCTTTGTGTAGATTCAAGGAAACAGCTGAGGCCCTTTTCTGTACACCCCATTACTGTGGAGTACTGGTTACTATCCTGTTTGAGGACTCTCCCCTTCCTACCAAGAACACTACAGGGCATCCCCTCTTTGTTCTGGCTGTACTGACAAACTCCTCTAATATTTGCCATGTGTATGTCTATCAAAGGACTCATACAGATTATACAGGCTTCCCTGGTGACTCAGTAAGTAAAGAATCTGCCTGCGATGCAAGAGACACAGGTTTGATCCTGGGTCAGCGAGATCCCCTGGAAAAGGAAATGGCAAGCCACTACAGTATTCTTACCCAGAGAAGCCCATGCACAGAGGAGATTGGTAGCTTAAAGTCCATGGGGTCACAAGAGTGAGAAACGCCTTAGCAACTGAACCATACCACCCACAAACAGATTATATAATGAACTACTACAAGTCAATAAAGAAAAAGGACAGACAACCTGACAGAAAAATGGGCAAAAGACTTGTACAGGACATTTCTAAATAATAAATATGTTAAAATGTCACCCTGGAAATGTTAATTAAAACTACAATGTGATACCATTATATACCCACCAGAATAGTGAAATTGGAAAACATCATACATTGATCCTGTATATAGTTTCTTTGGTAAATTGCTTGTTAATTGTAATAATTCTTCTTTATGTCTTTTTGGGTTATCTATGTACCCAGTTATGCTGCCTGTAAAAATGACATTATGCTTCATGTGTTTTAAAGCTCTGTTATTTGATATATAAATATTTATGATTATTTATTATATTCTCTTGATGAATTTACTATTTTTCTATCATGAGATGACACTTCCCTTTTTAGGTTTAATTTATTTAATTTCATTGGAGGCCAATTACTTTACAATCTTGTAGTGGTTTTTGCAATACATTGACATGAACCAGCCATGGGTGTAACATGTGTTCCCCATTCTGAACCCCCCTCCCACCTCCTTCCCCATCCCATCCCTCAGGGTCATCCCAGTGCACCAGCCCTGAGCACCCTGTCTCATGCATTGAACCTGGACTGGTGATCTGTTTCACATATGACAATATACATGTTTCAATGCTATTCTCTGAAATCATCCCACCCTTGCCTTTTTCCAGAGTCCAAAAGACTGTTCTATACATCTGTGTCTCTTTTGCTGTCTTGCAAATAGGGTCATCATTACCATCTTTCTAAATTCCATATATATGTGTTAGTATACTGTATTGGGAGAAGGCAATGGCACCCCACTCCAGTACTCTTGCCTGGAAAATCCCATGGATGGAGGAGCCTGGTAGGCTGCAGTCCATGGGGTCTCTAGGAGTTGGACATGACTGAGCGACTTTCCTTTCACTTTTCACTTTCATGCATTGGGGAAGGAAATGGGAGCCCACTCCAGTGTTCTTGCCTGGAGAATCCCGGGGACAGGGGAGCCTGGTGGGCTTCTGTCTATGGGGTCGCACAGAATCGGACATGACTGAAGCGACTTAGCGGCAGCAGCAGCAGGATACTGTACTGGTATTTTTCTTTCTGAATTACTTCACTCTCTATAATAGGCTCCAGTTTCATCCACCTCATTAGAACTGATTCAAATGTATTCTTTTTAATAGCTGAGTAATATTCTATTGTGTATATGTACCACAGCTTTCTTTTCCATTCGTCTATTGATGGGCATCTAGGTTGCTTCCATGTCCTGGCTATTATAAACAGTGCTGCAATGAACACTGGGGTACACATGACTCTTTCAATTTTGGTTTCCTCAGTGTCCACACGGGAATTTTTAAAGCCTTTACCATGGGCAAGTTCTGATCTGCCTGCCCGTCCCTCACCTAAATTAATAACTATCCATTTATAATGATCTGTATGGGTTTCCTGGTGGCTCATATGATAAAGAACCTGCCTGCAATGCGGGAGACCTGGGTTCAATCCCTAGGGAAGATTTCCTGGACTGAAGGGACTGGCAACCCTCTCCAGTATTGTTGCCTGGAGAATCCCATGGACAGAGAAGCCTGTGGGCTACAGTCCATGGGGTCCCGAAGAGCTGGACAGGAGTGAGTGACCAACACTTTCACTATAACGATCTGTATATCAGTCTCTGAGTCATACAAGGGAGAAAACCCTTAAGAGGCTTTGTTTCCCTTTTTTACCTATACTCTTGCTTTCACATCCAAAATTTTCTTTATTGAGTATGTGCTCACTTTAGCTTCCCCATCCTTCAAAGGCAGCACTTCAATGCTGTGACCTCCATAAATGCTGCTGATATTTGCCCGGTCACACCCAAATTCTTCCTGTGCATCAAGCTTCTAGTATAGAAACTCTTATCCCTTGGGGTATCATTATTTTTGGACACTGCTGTTCCCTTCCTAATGTCATATGCCTTTGTTTATTCATCTTTATTTGTCCTCCCTCTTGTTAGTTTTTTTTTCCCCCTTCTCTGTCTCTTACACGCCCCCACTTCTCCCAGATAAACAGCATCTAGCATTCCCCCCAGTCTTAGAAACTGAATTTTTTCTTAGGGTCATTGTCAAGGACATATTTAAGGTCTTCTTCCTAAAATCTATGATATGGTATATTTTTTCTTTTAAATTGATAATACATCTCCCTAAAGGCCCTTCAGTGGTCTGCCTGTAAAATAAAACCAACTGCTGTGCCAAAATCAACTTGCCTGATGCCTTCTGAATCATCGACAACAAACTATAGCCATGTTTACCACCAAACAGGAATATTCAAGCCCCTGTCCTGCGCACAACTCATTCAACATGAGGTGAGGTTGGCCTTTAAGTTCCACAAAGCAGGGGTTTTGAAGATGAATAATGAAAGAGATCCCTGAGATGATGCAGCTGTAAGACTGTCTAGAGAGGCCCTGAAGGACCTGCTAAGGACCGTCAGCCACCTGAGATGATGATTAACTCACAAAGCACAGGCAATGGGAGAAGCTGCCTGTGGCCCTTCCTCTCTGGTGATTAGAGAAAGGAAAGCTTGAGGAATGCTTCTGGAGGCTGAGACAAGCATAATTCTTTCCCCCTAGAACTTTCGAGAAAGAGGAAGCAACCACAATCCAGGGATCTTTGGCTCTGTTCATGTACCCACCTCAGGAGCTGGGGAGCCAGCAGTGGCAGCTTGTGCCTGATTATTAATTTTAGTCAGAGCAGATTCTCATTGTTTTGGGCTTGCTAGGTGGTGCCAGCAGTAAAGAATCCTCCTGCCAATGAAGGAGATATAAGAGACGTGGTTCAAATCCTGGGTGGGGAAGATCCCCTGGAGGAGGGCACGACAACCCACTCCAATATGCTTGCCTGGAGAATCCCATGGACAGAGGAGACTTGAGGGCTACAGTCCATAGGGTCACAAAGAGACATGACTGAAGTGACTTAGCATGCACATAGAGCTGAGGCAGAAATTGCAGGACCCAGTGGGGAGCAAAGTAGAATTCCCTACCATTTACTGAGCACCTATTATATGCCAGGACTATGTAAGCCCTTCTAAACAGAATCACTCTTCAGTAAAATGGATGCTATACTATCTATACCTGAGAGTTGTTTTAAGGGTGAAGTGAGTTATTTCATACAACGTTTGTCACCTGATAGGCCCTCATAATGGCAGCAATTGCTTTGTCTTTGTTTCATCTTTACAAAAAGTCAGCGAAATAACTGGCATCTAGCCTAGGATGCTGCAGGTCTCCTCAAACTGAAATCTGCAAGGTCTCATGCACAAAAAATAATAATAAAGCTACCAAATTAATAATGTATTACAATTAACATAATGCATTCAAATATATTACTTCCTTTAATATTCAGATCTTACTTTCGGAGTAAAAATTAGTTTCTTTATTTTAGAGATAACTATTTGAGATGGAGAGTCCTTCAAGGACTTCTTCAAGGACTTCTTCAAGGTCACGTGGTTAAGACAGACCTCAAACACATCAAAACTCATTGGTGGAAAAGACAGGGTCCTGAAGGTTATCACTGTAATGGCAACAAATTAGCCTTCTGCTCCCAATTCAAAATATCTTTTCCCTCACTTGACATGGCCCTGCAATCCTTCCTACTAAGCCTACCCATTCAAAATAAGGCACTGAGTTTCCAAAAGGTCCTTGAAAAATGTACAAACTTTTCCTGAGCTTGGAGGCATAATAAGTCAGTGATTCTCAAATTAGTGCATCAGCTAGGATATTTTCACACACCACATAGATGTGACTGTATTAGATCTCTGTGGCTGTAATAAAAAATAACCACAAACTTGGTGGCTAAAAACAGCATAAATATGTTGTCTCATAGTTATGGAGGCCACGAATTAAAAATCAGTGTGACTATACTGAAATCAACGTTTTCTCTGAGCCTGGAGAGGAGAATCTGTCTATATCTTTCCAGCTTCTGGTAGCTGCCAGCATTCCTAGGCTTGTGGCCCCATCTCCACCTCTGTGTTCACATTGCTTCTTCTCTTCTATGTTCCTGTGTGTCTATTTCAAATCTTTGTTTCCCCTTTATAATGATGAATGTGACTGCATTTAGGCCCACCCAGGTAACCCTGGAAAAATTTCTTGTCTCAAGATCCTTAATCACATCTTCTGCTATACACACTGATAGTCATTCTTTTGGCAGTAAGGCAATATTCATGGTTCTGAGAATTAGGAAGTGAATATATCTTTGAGGGCCACCAGTTTAGTCCAGTATAGTGACTTAAAGGAATGCTTCACTTGTGAAAGAGAATGACGATGGGACCCAAAGCCTGTGGGATTGGCCAAAGCACCTAGGTCTCCAGTCTGAGGCTGGATCCTCAATTCAAATGACCCTGCTGAGTTCCTGGCAGCTAAGGAGTAAGAGCTAAATATAGATTGTGAGTTCTTTCTCCTTGATTGTGTCCACTTGCCAACCTTCTTCCTCTTCTTTCAAAAGCCTCTTTCTACCTATTCTTTGAATTTCAAAACCATTTTATGTGGCTCTTTTGTGTGATTTTCTTTATGGCATATATGACTTTTTAGCTTGCATCACTGTAACTCACATATATTTTCTCTCTCCTCCTAATAGAGTTCCCTGAGGTTGAAGATGTCGTTCACCAGGACCACCACCCACCTTCTATCTTCACTCTTCCAAGCAGCAGTCATTCCTCCATGTAGCACAGATTGATCTCTACAAAATAAAAATCAGATCATGCTATTTCTATACCAGAAAGGTTCTGATGACTTCCTGTCATACTCAGAATAAAAATCTAAACTCCTTACCATGACCAGCAAGAGCCCACGATAGCAGAAACCCTCTCCAAACCTTCAATCAGCTGATGCCGCCTTAAATGACTTTGCTCCCAGGGCCCTGCTCTCTGTATTTGCTGCAGACCATGTACCACACAACAACTCTCTGGGGTAGACAGACATGTTACCCAAAGGCCTCCTGCCCTGGGCTCACACAGCCTGAGCCAAGTTACACACCTTCCCTGGCAGATAAATAAAAATCAGATCATGCTATTTCTATACCAGAAAGGTTCTGATGACTTCCTGTCATACTCAGAATAAAAATCTAAACTCCTTACCATGACCAGCAAGAGCCCACGATAGCAGAAACCCTCTCCAAACCTTCAATCAGCTGATGCCGCCTTAAATGACTTTGCTCCCAGGGCCCTGCTCTCTGTATTTGCTGCAGACCATGTACCACACAACAACTCTCTGGGGTAGACAGACATGTTACCCAAAGGCCTCCTGCCCTGGGCTCACACAGCCTGAGCCAAGTTACACACCTTCCCTGGCAGACAGAACTCCAGCTGGAGCCAGTCCCCAGCAGAGCCTGGTCCCTGTCCCTGAACACCTCTCTGCAGCCCATGACATCATTTCCTCATGTAAACAGATTCCTTCCCCTGATTCTAAAGATGGAATATGTATAAGAAGAAAAGTTAAGCAATGCAATCGAGTGGTAAAGAGGAAGTATGTAAGGATACTCATCACAGAGTTGTCTGTGACAGTGAAAAAATGCAAACGACCTAAATAGTTATCAGGAAAGAAATGCCTCGATTATGTTTAAGTGCATCTCCAGAAATCAAAGCACATGCTGAAAAATAAGACAGTGGTTGCCTAGGGTTGGGAAGCGGCTGCTAATGGTTGTGGGATTTTATTGAGTGTGGGGAGGGTGATGAGAATGTTCAAAAACCAGTTGTCATGATGGTTGCATAACTCTGCATATGCGAAAAATACTGAATTGTGTACTTTAAATGGAAGAATCGTATGGAGGGTGAATTAAATATCAGTAATGCTGTTTAAAAATGCGATAGAGATACAGAAGACAACAAAAACAGGTAACTGTGCTGCTACTTAATATTTTAAACAGAAGCATGTTATAGAGAACTTAAATATGTAATATATTTAAATTTAAATAATTATATTATATTGGCAATGCTAAAATATGTAATATATGATTGTTTCCAGTTGAAGAAAACAAGATATCTAATGAAACATACATTTTCAGATATATTATACACATATGTAAATGGCATGTGTGTGTGCAGACCCACCCAGGCAGATTGAGAGAGGAAATACAGTGACAATAAATACAGTTTATATCCACCTGCCCTGGATATAAACTCTGGACAGCTGTATTGGTGGAGAGGCTGAACGGTGATTTCTTTTTCACCTTAACCAATTAGGAATGATTTCAGCTACAAGCAGTTGAATATCTGAGAAACCACAGACAAAGAGAGGTTGGTTTTTGTCTCCTAACAGGGAAGGCTAGAGGTGGATGGCTGCTTGCTTTTTGATTTCAAGGCTTGATGCCATCAGGACAAGCACCTCTGCCTGGTCTTGGCTCCCCTTCCGACTGTTCTGTAAGGGCTGCCTTGTCACTGGACAACAAAGTCCAAGCTTTCTTAGATTTCTCTGGGTGCCCAAACATTGTCTTTTACCTTATCACTGGAATTGTGTCACATGGCCATTCCTCATTACAAGGAGTGCTGGGAAAGTATTCCTTTTCCAGTCTCAGTAGAGGTAGGTACTTTCAGACAAGGGGGCTGGGAATAAGTGCTGGGCCTTCCTTGGTGGCTCAGATAGTAAAGGATCTGTTGCAATGCAGGATTGGTCCCTAGGTCAGGAAGATCCCCTGGCGGAGAATTCCATGGACAGAGAAGCCTGGGGTCGCAGGGTCAGCCATGACTGAACGACCAACACTTTTGCTTTTTTCACAGCAGCCAACCCACTCCAGTGTTCTTGCCTGGAGAATCCCAGGGATGGGGGAGCCTGGTGGGCTGCCGTCTATGGGGTCACACAGAGTCGGACACGACTGAAGTGACTTAGCAGCAGCAGCAGCAGCAATATGTACCCCAGGGATCTCCAAGTGTACCTCAGCTGTGTCCTTTGCACTTTTTCAAGAAACTTTCATTCCTTTTGTAGGTACAGAGTAATAATGATAAGCTAAATCTCACCACCCAAAGGTAGGCACTATTACCACTGTGATATCTATTCTCTCAAATTTCTCTCTTCTTCTATATATATATATATATATACAAATATATGTGCGCATATACATGTATGTATGAATATATATTTGTATACAGATATGCATGTAATTTTATATGAATAGGATCATACACTCTTTATTTTCTATCTGCTTTTTGCACCCCAAAATCATGGAAATTAATGTCAGTGGATATAAATGACAACATCCTTTAGTTGTTGCATTGTTATTTCATTATTCTTATTTAACCAGTTTCCAATTAACAGACATTCGCGTTGTTTAAAAATTTTTGCTGTTTTAAACAAAACTGCAGCAAACATCTCTGTCTCGGTGCTGTGGTTCTAGTGTATGTAATTTTATATGAATAGGATCATACACTCTTTATTTTCTATCTGCTTTTTGCACCCCAAAATCATGGAAATTAATGTCAGTGGATATAAATGACAACATCCTTTAGTTGTTGCATTGTTATTTCATTATTCTTATTTAACCAGTTTCCAATTAACAGACATTCGCGTTGTTTAAAAATTTTTGCTGTTTTAAACAAAACTGCAGCAAACATCTCTGTCTCGGTGCTGTGGTTCTAGTGTCCATCTCCTTTGGATATAGTGACATTATTATTTAAATTTAGAAAGAAATCTACTGATGATATGAGATGCTTAAAGTGATAATAAAGAAAATCAGAATTACCTTGTTTTTTTCTGTGAATATTTTTCCTCTTGTTCAAAATATTAATAACAAAGAACATGTAAGAAGGAATATCTCACAATATTCAAAAAAATCACAAAACTACTTCAAAAAAAATTCAAATATTTTCTTTACATAAGGGAAGAATTGAAACTGAAGTATTAAGAAAAGAAGCTCTTCTTCCCGGTATCCATTTCTTGAGTTAAAAAAAAAAAAGTTTATTTCATTAGTTGTTTTAAAATGAGGAACTTCTATATTATTTATACTGAAAAGGGAAGATCACATTAAGGTCTGACACAAATTGACAAAAGCCAGAGGATACCAGCTGAACACCATCCCTCTATCCCAATCTCAAGCATTTTAAAGCCAAAATGGTTTTAACAAAAGAGCTGTGTTCCAATCAATCAAATTATGTCTTTAAAAAATAGAGTAGTGACTTTGTAGGAAAGTCAAAACATATCCAGCAGTACATGTTTCCATTGCAGGGACTCAAAATATTTTTATGAACCCTCTAAAGGAAGATAATAGCAGAGAACTCGCCAAATTCATGGCTGGAGAGAATAAGATTCTGGCAAATCTTACCCAGAGAACAATCCTGCAAAGGCAGATAAAAGGGAGGCATAAAACAACCTTGCAAATAACCTGCCCAGATATGTCTGCATCTCCCTGTCTACAAATATTCTGGAAGCGGGTAGATGTAGGAGGGACTGGACAGCCTGTAAGGCATCTGTGCATATGCTTACACTAACTACCTTTAAGAGCAACACACAGCTTTTGTTCTCTGAGAGCAACCCACTTTCTGAATGAGTCCTTCACATTCAGATTTACTCTTAACTGATGCTATTGTACCGACCAATCTTTGGCAGTTGCCTTCTAAATTCACAGCATCTGCAAGGGATCTACTGAATTTATCATAGTCTTCTCTTCAAAGCTTCACACTTCCGTGGCTTCCACCCTTCACCTCCACCGACTCCACTCTCCTGCCCACCCCCATATCTGCACCCAAAGCTGAAGACCACAGAGTCTTCCCTGGGCTCCTGTCAACACGGCGGATTTAAAAATAGTGAAAGATCCCTCTTATCAGACAGAAGACCACTTGTTAATCAGTTAATCCAAAGTTAGTTCAGGGAGGAAAGGCTTTGAAGTGATCTTGAACATTTATTTTAACACACCTCTGCTTCTCTCCTGGCTGCTTTCTTCTCTCTGGATCCTCTTTGGAGTTCAACAACATCTTTCTTGTGTAACCCACAAGCCAGACTGCATTTCTGCAATTTCCAGTTTGGAGATTTTCTGAGAAAACTTCGTGATACTTGCAAAACAATATGACTGCCAAAAAACCTGTCCACATTTTTTGCAGCTTTTTCTAGTCTTTTACAGTTGTTTTACCCACTCCAATTAAAGTAGCCAACTTAAAAAAAAAAAAGTCACCTGTATCAAGTCTTTCCAAAGCGCTTAGCTTAATTTTTCATGGTTATAGCCCTTTCTATCTTCATATTTTGACTGTGTAATATTATGTTACATGAGACAAATATATTAACAAGCATGAGTACATAAGCAAGTTTGGAAACAAACTACAGCTGCAGTTGGTTCTCTGTAAGCATTTAGTTCTGTGGTGAGGAGCCATTAGCCTTCATCCTGCAGAGGAATTGATGCAGTGAGTAGAGAGCAGTTGGCTAATCGGGTGGCTCTAAGGGGGAAAAGTAGTTACACATTTTAGAGTTGAACCATTCTTGATAACTGGCAGAGAAACCCAGGACTTATCTGTTTGCCAGAAAGTTACTGAGTGACCATAGGCAGGGGTGATATTAAAAAATATCCGAGAACCATTGGCCAGGATAGCCTGGGCTCTGTCCAATTAGAACAAATGCCGATCATAAGCAACCTGTGAGGATATACTGTGTGTTCTAGCTGACTTTAGCTCTGATATTGGACAAGCCGATGGTTTAGGCCCTATTCACTTGCAAACGAGGGAGGTTGGTCAAGCAAAGGACACGAGAAAATTTCCTTCCAACTCAGAAATTCTTTATTGAGCTATGTACAGCTCTAATTAATTTCCTCTCACGGGATTCATCAGTTCTCTGATTCATCTGACTTTAGCTCTGATATTGGACAAGCCGATGGTTTAGGCCCTATTCACTTGCAAACGAGGGAGGTTGGTCAAGCAAAGGACACGAGAAAATTTCCTTCCAACTCAGAAATTCTTTATTGAGCTATGTACAGCTCTAATTAATTTCCTCTCACGGGATTCATCAGTTCTCTGATTCAGTTGTTTGTTCTTTCTTTGGAGAAGTGCCATCTCAGAATTGTCACTGAGATGCAGACTCTCATGGCAGTAATAGAAAGACAATAGCAAGGGAAGCATGCATGGTAAGATATATAGTAAATACAAATGCACAGCATATATTATATGTTGTATATCTGCTTCATTAAAAATCAGATTTACTCACAAGTATTCACATTCTCCTGCCTGATTCTCCACGGGTCTGTGTTCTTTATGTTTTGTTTTGCTTTTTAACCTGGGGAGGATGCTTATTTCGATGCCTTGCTTAGTTATACAGATTGAAGCATGTTTTCCACATGCAGCTTCTTGTTTGCCAACAAACCCAGCTGTTGGGGGGCACTGAAGATCACCCAATTATAGAAAACAATCTCAAATACCTTTTCGTGTCTCCCTCTCCAACCCTCGAGGATCTTTTCCAACAACTGCAATTTTAAGAGCCTCCTTCATTTACAGGAAACATTTACTCCTTTATTGTTGTTTTTTTCTTTTCCTTTCCAAATCATCCTAAAAAGAGTTTACCATAGAGCAGGTAGGGGGCTCTTTTCAACTGCCTCTGCCTACAGACCAAAGGGAATCAGGTCTGTCTGACCAGACTTTTATTTTGAACTCCCTCTAAAGGGAGACAGGACACAACAGATTCAAGCACTTGCTTGGAAAAAAAAAAAAAGCCTCTCCATACTACTTTACACTGTTAGCCCAGGCTCCCGTAAGCCAAGTCCCAGCCCACAGTAAATTTTATTGCAATGTTATAAACTCCTGAAAAGAGGAACTTGGAGTAAAAGTGCTGACACAGGCTGCCAGAGCTGCAGCCCTTCGTCCTGGGGCTTCTGTCCTGACATCAGCTCACATCCAGGACAAAACCCCAAACACTTAATTACCAAAATAATGTTTTGCCCATCAGATACACGCTTTGATCTTTCTCTCAAACTCATTTTGATAAAAAGAAACGGAGGGTGTCATCAAATAAAAGGAGCAGTCTTGCAAACATGACATGACTTCGTGTGGATGCTGGTGTCTTCGAGCTCAACGAGTTATTCAAGCCAAAGTCTAAATTCTTCTTGCAAATAAACAAGGGCTTTTTGGGGAGAGGGGGCAGTGGGAGGGGTGGGTGATTATTCATGTAAATGACAGCTTTATGTACTATAATTAAGTCTTGAATTGAAGGCACAATTACTTTATCATACATTACCAGGATCAAAGAAGGTCTCTTAAGAATCAGTTGTCAGCATATCGAGTCAATACAGAAATTAGACCAAATACAAATATGAACTGGAAAATTCTGTTTAAATAATGCCCTAGAGGTTAAAGAAACAATGAGTTGAAGTTGCAGAGTGAGAAAATTAAAATGACACACTAGAGGTCACTGTTGCTACTTGAGCTGAAGTTAGATCTGTATAAAATACATATGACTATGCATGCAGACCTCTCAAATGTATTTATACATTTGTACTTATAAATATATTTTGGTGGCCTGCATGCATATTGGAAAACTCTAAAAAGATCAGCTATCTTCATTAAATAATTTTTTTAAAAAATCCATCATGATTTGTTCTTTTTTCATCTGGGCATACGTGAACAATTTGGATATCCAAAGATGGAATTTAAAAAGAAAGCTTAATTTTGAGAAATTCTTTCATAATTGTATCAAATACTTTGACAAAAAAAATCTTGTACCTATTTGGTGTAACATGGAATACTCCTTTCAATTATTCCTTCACCTGGATCCAAAAGTAAAAGTGATTGAAAAATTCTGGTTGGTAGGCCTCTCCTTATGAGGAAAAAATGATTCCAACTACTAGCACTTTGCAAAAATGTGAGATTATTAAATATGGACCATATATTTAGTTCCACTTTGAAACTAAGATAGAGTCTCTTAGGTATGGCAAGTCCGTGAAAAATCCTGAAACAGGTTACGGGAATTGTTAGTAAAAAAGTTCCAATTCTACATACATAAAAGGACATCTTTTTAAAGGGAAACAACCAATGCCCCAGACAGGCCATTCATTAGTCTAACAGGAAGAACTCCCTATATGCAGTTCCTGAAGGAGACTTAGGATCTGTCTCCCACCAGGACTGCTGGTGCTTTAAAAGTCCATCTTACTGATAGAAGGAGCCTGTCCATCCCAGGCTTCTGAGTGCATTACAGAAAAGCTAAAGGTTGCATTGTCTATCTCAACATGAGTATCATGTCATTGCCTAGGAAGGGATCCAGTACTTTTCAGAGTATTGGTCGTAGATATCTGCTTTGGGAACACAAGTGTCAATCTGTAGGTGTGTGGTTTCAACTTGACTAGAGTTGAAACAGGATTTTCAGAAAGATGTCCATCCCAACTCCTTTGCTTTCTGTTCTTTGCACATGAAACAGATCTCTTCCCCAGTTTGATAAAACAAGGTCTATAAAAGGAAAGAAGGAGGAAGAGGGGAGAAAACTGTGATGTCTCTTTCATCTGCTGAACCTGCATTTAGCTTTCAATGGCATTATTTGCTTTGTCCATGAGGCTCAGAGTCCTGGGAGTAATTAAAGTTCAAAGACCTGGGTAATAACTCCTCTGGAACTGGGTGTTTTCTGCAAGTTTCATGGGTGTGGGTGAAACAGATTTTGAATTTAATTTGAGAATTTTAATGGAGAACTCCACATTTTTAATAGTGGTTTCCAAGTATCTTTTGTAAAACCAGTGGTTGCGGAGAAGGCTCTTCAGAGACTCAGAACCTCAGTGTGAATCAGAGGTAAGTGTCTCACCCAAGCAGCCATGCAGCTTGAAGGAAGGGCCATGGGGCCCAGATGCTCTGCTTTCTCCACTGTCCTTCCAGGGTGAACTTGGGCAAATTCTCCATCTCTCTAAGCCTAATTTTTTACTTGTAAAAGGGAGATCATAATGTCTGTCTCTCCAGGCAGACTTACATAAATTCATGGCTGTTAAGGACTTGGCACAGGGTAAGCATTCAGAAAATGTTAGTTGTCATTGTTTCCATGGCTGAAGTTCACTGGACTCCTTTGTAACTTTAAGAAGAGACAGAAATTGTTTACGTTCACCAGCAGGTTCCAAACAACCACTACATACAAAAATAGCAGTTGAATTCAGCAGCTTATTGTTTGGGAGGGGGAAAAAAAAACAAACAAACAGGTTTTAATTGACGTTACTGTTTTTGTTTTTCCAAACAATTTTGTGTACGCAAACTCAAACTTGGACTTTAGGGAAAATAGAATACTAGTGTACCACAAGAACTATTACCATATTTTTTTTCAGTTAAGAAAATTATATCCATTTTAGTAACTAAGAAAAAATATATGTATAAAATGTGTCTGGGTTTTGTGCAGTGTAGTAATTTTTTGAAAATGCCCTATAATTCACAGGCTGGATAGAGGATGGGGTTCACTGAAGACAGTCGCATTTCATAGCAGCCCCACAATTCTCACAAGGTTGAAAACCACTGCCCTCACTGCTTCTGGTTACAATTATAATACGCAATACGTTTTGTTTTAATGGAAGCTTTTATAATGAAATTTGGAAGCCAGCGTCATTTCCCTTCCTTTGCTTACTACAGAAAGAGGATTTGAGGGCAGACAATAAAGGAAATAGCAGGGAACTATTATGTGACCTTAGGCAAATCTCTTCGGTGGTTCAGCCTTGTACACAGACACACACACACAGACACACACACACACACACACTTAGTTTTTAAATTCTTTTGCAAAACTTTGTCAAGCAAAAAGTGGGATGGAGATTTGGCAATTCCATGGTTATTTTGAATAATGAATATTTTATGAAGTTGAATGAACAATTGTTACCAAATTTTCTAATTAACCAGCTAATTGGTAAGGCTGCAGTGTAATCCTACTTAAGAAGTATTGCCTGCAATAGGGGTAAATGAAGAGTTTCTTTCTCACTTGCAAGTACAGTGGAGAATTTATAAAGAGCTACGGAGATTTCAGCTGAGAAATGATAGAGGAGTAGAAAACACCATAGATTTGTCTTCCTGTCATAGAAGTCCTGGAATGGCCTTTTAGACTAGATTAAAACAGTTTTTTAAATCCTTGTTTTCAACCACACCCTGGAATATCACTTCTGAATCATCTTTATTTTATTAACATCTTGGGTTAAAACAGAGTTTGGGCAGAAATATCACAAGATGTCTATGACTTCAGACAAAAAAAAAACAACCCCAAGATCCTTCCCCAAATGCTCTCAAATGGATAGAAATCAATCCCCTGAGGCAGCACATCTGCTGAGCCTGCTGGCCAGCAGGGGACTGTGAGCTGTCCACTCGGTGCCAGTCGGGGAGCTGGCTGAGGTGTAGACACACGAAAGGTAAAGTTGTACAGCTGCAGCTGAGAAGCTAGTGAGAGGTCCCACCGGAGGTGGCAGCTGCTCTGTGAATGCCTACAGGTACCTGTTTTCCCCTCTGTTGATGCAATGTTGCCACATTAGGAACTCTTAACACCACAGTTTGACTTTAGGGGTAAATAGAGTATCACGGAGCTACTGAAAAAGGGGACATCCAATGGTGATGAGACAGTGAGCAGGAGGGACTTTGGAAGAGAGCTCCATAACTGGGCTGCATGCTGAAGAATGGGGAGCAGGCCCAGGATGAAAAGAGAACAATAGGGAGGGACTGAAGAGGTGACACCTCCATCCCCTTTGACCTCACTCATTAATTTAGTTTGTGTCTTCGACTGGAGAATTTAATGCCAAGACCCTTCTGCCAAAGAGAGATGTCTGTCCTTTGTAGAGAAGTGTGGATTCCTCAGTTAGTTCTGCCCCTTTGTGTTTCATGAGTTCAAGCAAGTCACTTCTCTCTAGACTCTAGAACTTTTCCGTACGATAAAGAGGATGCAGTCAAGCATCCTCATGTTACATCCTCATGTAACTGCCAATGTTCTTGTAATTTGTTGTGGGAGGTATGAGACGTTGAGTTCCCAGACCTCAAACACGGTTGATGTAGGTCCAGGGCAAAGCCTTCCTCCTAAGGATCCCCAGCAGGATCTTCTCCAGTGCTTCTCAAAGTTCAGGCCACTGATACCATCACCAGCATTACCCAAGAGCCCGTTTTTAAAGGTACAGTGCCCCCAGCCCTAGCCAGGACCCACTGAATCAACACCGCTGGGTGTGGAGCCTGGGAATCTGCATTCTGGACAGCTCCTTGCTTACTTTTTGTTTCTTTGCACATTGTGGGGAAATTTCACTGGCTAGTCATAGAATTTTAGCCTCAGTAAGAGCTAAGCTCTTTAACTTAGTATGAATCCTCTCTCGGTGGCTTTTGGATTGAGCAGAACTGGGCTCCACGCATTAAAGGACATCAGAAGAGGGCAGTTTATTTCCATAAACCTGATTCTGAGTGGCGTGAAGAGCATTAGGGGTTTCGAGAAATTTTTAATCAATTGAGTGAGATACAGGGACGACACCCTTATCTTGGCCACATCTGCCACAGTGTGGATTCAGTCACTTCTGCTAATCACACATTTAATTAGAAGCACAATCATCATAACCAGTGAAGCAAGATTATAAAGGTAGGTTGTTGTCAGCATGTTGTTACTGTTCTGAAATACCGTTTTGAGAAGATTATTTTTAAGTGATAAGTTAACTGGTTTAACTGCCAATTTTCTTGTAATTTGCTAGAAACATAGGACTTTCCACTCCTTTCAGACTGTCCTGATACTAGAAGGAATTGAACTTAAAGTGTGCCAAAGGGTACGAAGGAAGATACATCACGTTTTAAATATCTAAATTGCTTACTTTATACTTTCTGTACCATGCATCAAAAATTATATGCTATGAAAAGAATAAAAATTTAAAATAAATATATCCAGGTTGAGGAAAAAGCATGCTACATAAAAATGTCTTTGTATAAATACCGAATAAGATAGGCTGAGGGGATATTTACACTACTGCAGATGACTTAATACTTACCGCCCTAAGAATTCATCCATCCTTCCAACCAGCCTGAGAGGCGTTTAAAACCAATAAAGCATATTTGTGTCCAAGCTGGGAGTAGAGACAGGCCTCACATAGCAGACCTGAGATGCTCCGGCCCAGGGAGCTTAACTAATGTCAAATGTAAACCACTTTTCAAAAACATGTTATCAGGTCCACACCAGACTATCCATTTTGATAATCTCATTCCATTTTTCATTTTACTGTTGAAAGCAGAAATAGATTAATGAGAGCCCAAATCCCCCTGAAAGAAAACCTTCCTTATAAGGCATGTCTGAAGAGATATTTGGAAAAATTACTTACTCTGCCTTTGTTTTGCCAAGTAGAGTAACTTTTAGATCTTTTATATTTTTGAAAAATTCTTAACCCGGTCAGTGTGGCCTACTACATTAAATCTAGAGGGGAAAAATGAAGAAGAAATGAAGATGATGATGATGTTGACAATGATAATGATGCATTTAGGTAAGTTATAAATCTCTCAGATCTGGGCATTCTTTTATGTACAATGGGGATTTGGAGGCAAACCCCTATGATCCACCTCAGATGCAACAAGAAAAAAATTGGCCCCCAAATACCCTGGTGGCTTAGACAGTAAAGAATCTGCTTGCAATGCAGAAGACCTGGGTTCCATCCCTGGGTCGGGAAGATCCCCTGGAGAAGGGCATGGCAACCCACTCTAGTATTCTTGCCTGGAGAATCCCCATGGACAAAGGAGCCTGATGGGCTGCAGTCCATGGGGTCACAAAGAGTCGGACACGACTGAGTGATTAAGCGCAAGCATTTGCAAATGGCACACCACTTAAACACTTGTCTGAAAAGAATTTTGAATATCCAGTTTCTAAGTACACAAGGTGTATTATTTCAAGTATCTAGGAACAATGAGAAAGCCTTACAGAGAGTAATAATCAGAATCATAGCTTGGTCTGTGTTAGAGAAAAAGGAGCCTTAGAAATCGTCATGTCACATTGGCAATGGCATTTTACAGATGAATAAACTGGAGTAAAGGTGAGCTTCCTAATTTCAAAAAATTTGTCTCTCTAGTCTTTCAGTGAAGTGGGGCAACCAATGCTGCAGCAGATTCAGGAGGAAATACTAAGGTCTGGAAACTCTTTAGTTGCCCAGCTCTGGAACAAGAGCCCAACTTTCCTGACTCCCAGACCAGAGAGCTGTTCACGAAAGAAAGGGAGCCTTCCTTTTGAATAACTTGTTTGTCATCCAATTGGAAGACAATTTTACCTGGATGTTCAGTGAAGATGTAGTAAATTGTTGTTTCTGACCCAAAGCTCCTGCCCTCCATGAGGTTTACAGTAAATGGTAGTCCTGCCCTAAAACGTTTACCACTCCTGTGTCATCTTTCAACCCTACTATCCCCAAACCCCAGGGTGATTCTCAGGGCTGTCACTGCCATTGATCATCTAAGCTTTCAACAAAATCCTCCTCCCATTGGCTGATAACAGTGTTGCAACACTGGATCCTGCCTGTCACCCTCCCTTGAGGCCATCACAGTGTCAGACTCCTACCAGTTGAGTTGGGAACTGTGGGTAAAGACTAGTCATCAATGTCACAGGAGTTCAGAAGAAAGAGACATTATTGTCTTTGAAGGAGAGACTAGATTAGATGTAATGTCACTGTTTACCATGAAGAATTGGGGGACAGGCTCATGAGCAAAGAGCTGCACCTGACTTGATGGGTTATGCTCTATGATCTTATTAGCAATATTCTTGTCTGGCATTTTTAAACTTTTATTTTATATTGGAGTTTGTTGCCAACATCTTTGCTCTCTGTGCAGTAGTGCCAAACAGAAATACGGAGACACGGTTATGGAGGAGAAAGAAAGAGTGGCTTCATTACTTTGCCAAACAAAGGTGGAGCACAGTAAGCTAGCTCCTTAAAAACTGTGCTCCCCTTCCTGATGAGTAGAAAGAGGTTGTATAGTCAGACAGAAGCATGTGATAAGGATCAAGACAGTAATAGTCTTTCTTCTGCAAAGTTTCAAAAGGGTGGAGTTGTTGACAAGATTAGGGTGTGGGCAGGGTCTTGAGTGCTCCAGTCTCCCAATCTTGATGGGCCTCTCTGGTCCCTTTAATCTTGCCTCTGGTGGTTTTGTTGCTTCTTTTCTTTTGATTGGGCTTCCCTTGTGGCTCAGCTGGTAAAGAAGCTGCCTGCAATTCGGGAGACCTGGGTTCAATCCCAGGGTCAGGAAGATCCCCTGGAGAAAGAAATGGCAACCCACTCCAGTATTCTTGCCTGGAGAATCCCATGGACAGAAGAGCCTGGTGGGTATAGTCTATGGGGTCACAAAGAGTCAGACACGACTAAGTGATTAACACACACACTCCTTTGATTAGCAACTGTTCTGCCCTTAGGACGGAGAAGGCAATGGCACCCCACTCCAGTACTCTTGCCTGGAAAACCCCATGGATGGAGGAGCCTGGTAGGCTGCAGTCCATGGGGTCGCTAGGAGTCGGAAACAACTGAGCGACTTCAATTTCACTTTTCACTTTCATGTATTGGAGAAGGAAATGGCAACGCACTCCAGTGTTCTTGCCTGGAGAATCCCAGGGACGGGGGAGCCTGGTGGGCTGCCGTCTATGGGGTCGCACAGAGTCGGACACGACTGAAGCGACTTAGCAGCCCTTAGGAACTCAGAGAAAGCCATGGAGGCTAGAGCTTTCCTAGAAGGCTGCTGCTGCTGCTGCTGCTAAATCGCTTCAGTCATGTCTGACTCTGTGCAGCCCCATAGACGGCGGCCCACCAGGCTCCCCCGTCCCTGGGATTCTCCAGGCATGAACACTGGAGTGCGTTGCCATTTCCTCTCCAATGCATGAAAGTGAAAAGTGAAATTGAAGTCGCTCAGTTGTGTCTGACTCTTAGCAACCCCATGGACTGCAGCCTACCAGGCTCTTCCGTCCATGGGATTTTCCAGACAAGAGTACTGGAGTGGGTCACCAGTGCCTTCTCCATGCGTACAAGGAATGGGAGACAAAAAGACCTCCATTCTCAGGAGCCTCACAGGCCCTGCTTGACATCAGTCTCTTCTTGTCAGGCATTTTGATGTGTGCATTTAGAACCTGAAGATATCTATCACCTTCATTCCTGGGGACATGGGGGAGGAGAGCTGATTCCCTTGTTCCTGAGAGTTGAAGAACACCTAGAGCCATCAGGCATGGAGAAAATGACCCATTGCCTTCCAGCCTCAGACCCACCTGGGGCTGCATTGAGGCACACCCCAAGCTTAGTCTTAACAAAACACTACATTAAGTGAAACAGGGAATCTCCTTCAGAATCAGGAAAAACACCTCAGGAGGTTGAAATCTGGCCCAAAGTGCAAGCAGAGCCTCAGATTGCTCTCCTGGGAAGGAACCACATGTTGTCTCAGAAGGGTGAGTAACCCTGTGGTTTGGTGAGCCAAGGTGTGGCGCACCTAAGGCTCTCCCACTAGGGTGCTTCAGAGAAGATGCAAAACCACACTGTGATACAGACACCCCTGCACCAGAAGGAAGTTAGTTAAGGCCCTGTGCTGACTTTCCCTTCTGAGCTCATGCTACCCTCCAGCTAGGGCCACACATTACTTGTAGAGAGAACAGACACAACTGTGGGAGCTGTCTAGACCTGCTGTGATGGAGACGGACTATGCTGCCTTAATGTTGGGTGTGTTTTCTTCTGTCAATATTGTCTCCTAATTTTAACATGACTAAATGGTTAAAGGTTTCTTTTTTCCTTTCTTCTTTTTTATCTATTTATTTGTCTTGCCTGTAAAATGACACAAGTCCTCTGCTTCTCTGGTTTCCATTATATTCCATTGTGTGGCCATGCACGGAGTTAACAATTTTTTTTTTAAAGTTTGTGAGTATTTTCCATCTAATGCCATGCAATAACTATTAACATGTAAGCCTATGTTTAGGCATTTTGGAAAAAATTTTTTTTAAATTAAATGCCTTCTGTCAATCACAGGCATGCAGAACTGAAGATGCAGATTGTATATTCAGAGGAAAATATTCCTGTACTTAGTGTGCCTACTCCAGAGCCACTTGCCAAAGGGAAACATCTCTGCCATTAAAATAGCATCTTTATTTTGTGAAGACAGTAAAAGCAATTAGAGGCCAGTGTTGATGAATCGCTTGCCAGTTTTCCATTTTTAAATCAAAGATGCTTTGGACTTAGTATGCGTGAACTCCCCAAATATCCATAGTCACTCTATTTGCATTTTGCATGCATTCAAAATAACCACTTTCTTCCTGTGAAAAAATGATTGAAGAAACACTTACTCTTAAGTTGAAAAACATTACACCCCAGAGCAATCTGTTATAGCTAAATGAAGGCCTTCTTGATGTGATGGTCCTTAATGAAAATTGTGAAGAATTTTCTGCTCTAAAAGCCTGGAGAAGATTGGGTGTGGAGGGTATTCCTGTTCTCCCCCACCCCCAACTACCCTCCAGTAAGAACAACATCCACGCCAAGAAGCAATGAATGTGTTTGTTTCCCAGTCCTCACAGCTTGCTCCTTAATTATTTCAAATATTCTGTCCTGGGACTTCACTGGTGGTACAATGGATAAGAATCCACCTGCCAATTCAGGGGGCAAGGATTCCACCCTTGGTGCAGGAAGATTCCACATGCCCGTGGAGCAAATAAACCCATGAGCCACAACTATTGAGCCTGTGTGCTGCAACTACTGAAGCCCAAACGCCCTAGGGCCTGTGATCCACAGTCACCGTAAAGAGGAGCCCACGGGACCACAACTAGAATGCAACCCCCACTCCCTCGAGCAGCAATGAAGCCACAGCACAACCAAAAATAAAATAAGCAAATAACTAAATAGATAGATATTCTGTCCTTATTAATTGCTTTGGGTGTTCTCCTCTCTAAATCAAGAGGAAAGTCACTCACATAAAGTATGTTGTTGCAAAAGGATAGGAACACAGTGACTTTCCAACATTAGGAATTGAGTCACTTAAGACTTGAAAATCTCAAAGCTTATAATTCTCTGCCATTATCACCATTTTTAAAGTTTGCTTGTGTGCACACCAATTAAATGCCATGATTCTAGCTATTCAGTCAGGACTTGGTGAGTTAAAGAATTTAAAGGGATCGTCAATAAACATCAGGCTTCCCAGGTAGCTCAGTGGGTAAAGAATCCACCTGCAATGCAGGAGACATAGGAGACACAGGTTCAATCCCTGGGTCAGGAAGATCCCCTGGAGGAGGGTATGGCAATCCACTCCAGCATTCTTGCCTGGAGAATCCCAGGCACAGAGGCATCAGGCAGGCTACAGTCCANAGGTAGCTCAGTGGGTAAAGAATCCACCTGCAATGCAGGAGACATAGGAGACACAGGTTCAATCCCTGGGTCAGGAAGATCCCCTGGAGGAGGGTATGGCAATCCACTCCAGCATTCTTGCCTGGAGAATCCCAGGCACAGAGGCATCAGGCAGGCTACAGTCCATAAGGTCGCAAAGAGTCAAACATGACTAAAGTGACTTAGCACGCACACATGCAAATATTGCTTGGGCTGTGCTGTCAGAGGCATCAGATAAAGAACTATTTCAATCTAAGGCATGTTTCTCAAGAAGTGCTTTATTTGCCCAAGCTAAATCTTCTATTCCTATACAATTTTATTCACATATATTTGCTTAGATGAATCCTTGAGTAACTATGGAACTATTAAGAGCTCCTTTCACACCACACCTTGTGTGTAAAGGTCTTGACAAGGATTGGAGGTATAAAGATAAGTGAAATGGCCCTGCTTTCAAAGACTGCTGTGTAGGAAAGACGTCTGTCTAGATAGTAATATAAAACAAAGAAATGCTAGACAGCTTAACACATATAAAGTCTTGTTTGTATTTGTAAGTAAATAGCCTGGAGAATGAGGGATTCATTTTTTTCTGGAGAGGTCAAGGAAGAGGTAAACCTGAGTAGAATCTTAAATATGAATGGTAGCATGTTAGGGTCACAAGAAAAAGGTGATTTGTATACCAGGAATCATATTTAGAAGAGCACGGAAGAGGGAGTCATGGATAACTTTGACCCTTAGAGCCGATGAAGCATTTAAGAAAACCTGGTAGACACAGATGCAGATGCTAGAGGCAGTCTTAAAATTTTTTCAACTATTCATCACTAAAAATGACAAAATTCAACACTCAGATACATGGTCTACTTTATTCCAGAGACAGGATATGCAGGGTCTGTCATGTGGCATTGCACTTGGCAGATTCCTGGGAAAACTGGTTACTCCATGAAGTCAGTCTAGAAACCACTGTCAACAGAGTTGGACCAGAACTGGCTTTGACCAAAACACTTAGTCAGAAAGGGGAAAATTCGTAAATCGTTTAGTTGCTTGGTCTACACCATACTTCCGGGATCCCATGGAGTATACAGCCTATGGAATTCTCCAGATCAGAATGCTAGAGTGGGTAGCCTTTCCCTTCTCCAGGGGATCTTCCCAACCCAGGGGTCGAACCCAGGTCTCCTGCATTGCGGGCAAATTCTTTACCAGCTGAGCCACAAGGAAAGCCTAAGAAAACTGGAATGGATAGCCTATCCCTTCTCCAGGGGATCTTCCTGACCCAGGAATCAAACCAGGGTCTCCTGCCAACTAAGCTATGAGGGAAGGCCCATACTGTCCCCTACTATGTCCAAATCTATGAGAAACTCATACATACACAACATGTACACCCAGAGATGCCCACAAACACATCAGAAGAATTTGAGAGTATTTTCACAGAAATGATTGGACATTTGGACTGTAATTACCATGTTCCTGGAAACTACGATAATCTCACTACTGGAGGAATACACTCATTTCAAGGATAAACATTTATTTCACATATGTTCCGAAATGCCAGCATTTATTAGAAGATGATTTGCTTCTGGATATTCCTCTCATTTCTGCCCTTGCTATCTCTGCTGTTGTCCCAGAGAGCTTAGCCTTTTGGGATATAATTGCTCTCTGAAAATAAGAAAATGTATACCTAGCTCTGTCTCAGGCACAGTGGGGTGTTTTACATATCTTACCTCATTTAATCCTCACCCTGACCTACAGGTTGATACTGGTATTACTTCAAATAAAGAAACAGAAGTGGAGAAGGTAAATGACTTGTCCAAGGTCACCTAACTAGTAAACGTATAGATACAATTCAACCCTAAGGAGTCTGACTGCTTATGCCAGTGACCTTTGCCATTTTCCATGTCTGTTCATTTCGATTTACAGATGAACCAGGTTTCCTTGTACACATACAACAACTCAACCATTTCAAACTTTATTGCCAATTATTATTGTCATTTCCAACCTCAGAGTTCACATCTATAGTCATGCGATCCCCTGCAAACCCAGGAAGACCTAAAATGATGAGATGGCACTTCTCCAGACTGGTGACTTTACTCTAGGATCCAGCTGAACTGCATGAATTGTCAAGGCTAAAACTAGGACTTATATCTTAACTAACACCTGCCTCTCTCTCTGCTGAAATATAATTAGCTGCTCTTTCTGGGAGAGACTGTAAAACTGAATGCAGTTAAACAAAAAGGGAGACAGCAGATTTTATGGCCAAAGAAAAAAAGTGATTTGAACAGCCAACTAGATGGATGCATATTCAGCACATCAGAGACAAGGCAGACCTCCCTGATTTTGCAGTAATGTATTGAGTGGCAACTAGCATAGTGGTTTTGCACATATCTGGGACATGCCTGGGAATCTATCCTTGTTCACTGGTGCTCACAAAATGATTTTGGTTGAATTAGGATATTTACAGGGTGGCTAAGCGTCAGGCACGACTGAGCAACTTCACTTTCACTTTTCACTTTCATGCATTGGTGAAGGAAATGGCAACCCACTCCAGTGTTCTTGCCTGGAGAATCCAAGGGATGGTGGAGCCTGATGGGCTGCCGTCTAAGGGGTCGCACAGAGTCGGACATGACTGAAGCGACTTAGCAGCAGCAGCAGCAGCAGCAGCACAGGGTAGCAGTTCTCTGGCCATTGTTTCACATGGGTCAAGGACCCAAATAACCACGTGATCTGTGAGACATAGTCCACATCCTTACTCACCAAACAGTCCTGTGGAAAGACCGCTGGTGGCAGGCAGGGTCTCAGATGCTTGCTGAGGCTCCTGCTAGCTAGAGGTTTGAGGTGTGGAACCAGCTGCTTTGCTTCTCTTGGTCCAGTTTCTCTACCTGTGAAATGACAGGGCATCAGCCTTCCCTATTTCCTTAGGAGAAGATGGTAAGACTCGGAAAGGGGCTCAAAACAAATTGGCTGTTTGATTCTGGTTTGGTGAGTGAAATGCCTATAATACAACTATTTGTAGAAATAAGTTTGTAAGTTGCAGAAGAAATACTTAGCCCCTGAGCAAAATTCCAGGGGAAGACCCAATGACTTAGTATAATGACTCATCATCCTCCTAAAATTGCATGTAGGGATTGTCACTGTCCCAAAGGTAGACCACACACACACACGAAAAAAAAAAAAGAGAGAGAGAGAGTAAGAAACACCGTGATTTAGTCACGAAAAATTGAAAATATTTACAAGTGCATCAGAGAAGAGCAAACCTTAACTGGAGGGAAGAAGTACTCCAGGCAGATGTGCAAAAGATGATCCGTGGGTAAAAGCAGCCCTGGGGAGAAGAAACAGGGAGAAAGGAAAGCTGAATGTTAGCCTGCTAGAAAAGACCTGCCTGGAGGCGCCCTGGGTTTTATTGAACACTGCAGGGCTGCTTTAATTTAGCAGTGTTTATTTTCCAAGGTTTGCAACACCAGGGCTCTTTCCAATATACTGCATTTGCCGGTGTGTTTTGGCTGTGCCTAGAGGCCCACCATGGGCTGACGGATGTCCAGGTGTGGAAAAGCACGTTAGCCATTTGTTTGCACAGTGGATTGATTTCTTTGCACTTTCTTTGTCCCATTTAATTGAAATAGTAAACATTACTGTACTCAAAACTGAAATAGTCCCTGGACATCAGTATTATACATTAATAATTAGAAATATAACTCCTTTAGGATGCCTCTTCCTCAGATCACATCCTTCAAATGTCAAGCCAGTTTGTAATAAGAATCAGAGAACTGCATAAGGCAACCTGATACTTAACAAGAAACTACACAAACTCTCACCAAACAAAAGCATCACAGAAAGCAGGAGAAAAGAAAGAAAAATTTTTAAAACCATCTTCCCAAGGCATATGGAAATGCCAGTGCTCTGTTTTTCCAGGTTAACAAAACTAGGTCTCTCTCTTCTAGGTGCTCTGAATAGGTTACTGATGAGCCATCTGTAGCAGGCCTGCTCCTGGATGTCACGCCCCTGTTAATGAAATCTGGACGTGCACTGGAAAACGGACCTGGTGAATGGTAGATGTCAGCCCTTGCGTGATGGGCAATCATCAATCATCCATTGTCAGTTATTTCTGTCCCAGTGAGTAAGCCTTTATTTAAAGCAGAAAGTAAGAATGTTGCCAGACCACAGGAACAAGCCCTGAGCTGTTTGCAGGTGCTGCTATTCACAGCTGCCAATTAAACCCCTGACATTTCCATATTGGCCATGAGGCACAGCATATGCTTTGGACATACCAAATCTTAAAAAAAAAAAAAAAAATCATCAAACTCAGATTATCAATACATGTGTCTTTTCCCCCCATGCTTTCAACATTAGGATTTTTAAGAGAGTTTATTTCAGAAATAGAGGAAGGAGAAACAGAAAAACTTAAGTGAAGGGAGTTATTAAGATGTGCGCATAGCCTCCTTTCTTGCTTTTGGAAAGTGGCCAGCATTTCAGATGTGGAAAGTCTTTTCTGATGCTGACATCTACATAGCAGAAGTCTCCTTTCAGGATTTCCACTTTCAAAAATCTTTTTCCCGCTATCCTTAAATTTTTTCTTACTGGTTGATAACCAAATGCTACTGCTTACCCCATGTAATTGAGTACTATTAAAAGGAGATATTAAAATTCTGATCATGCAACTATATTCCATTTCTTTCATTGGGATTCAAACATAAGTGTGCTTTGTGTTTAAAGAATTTCATGAAACTTGCCAGAGACATTTTAGTCTTACATGAAAGTAAGCCCGTGATAGGATGGATTCCTTTGCAGAGTTTACACAATGCCTTCACTCTCACATATGTCCAGATTGGAAGATGAAAGCATTCAACCGCTCTTGCGAGGATTATGGATATTGTGGATGTGTTAATTCATTAATTCTGTACACAGAGAAAGAAATGGCAACCCACTCCAGTATTCTTTCCTGGGATATCCCATGGACAGAGGAGCCTGGCATGCTACAGTCCATAGGGTCACAAAAGAGTCGGACAGGACTTAGCAACTAAATAATAACAAAAAAAATGCACATAGCATACAATTAAAGTGTACAAGCCAGGAGCATTTAGTGTATCCATTGTTGTGCAACTACATTTCCCTCTAGTTTCAAAATGTTTTCATTATCCCAGGAAGCACCCTGCATCCATTGAATAATCACTCACTCCACATTTTTCCCTCCCAGACCCTGGTAACTACTAATTTGCTTTCTGATTCTATAGATTTACCTATTCTGGATATAGCCTATGAAAGTAATCATATAACAGGTGACCTTTTGTGTTTGACATCTTAGGATAATGTTTTTGAGGTTCATCCAAGTTGTACCATGTGTCATTGAATAATCACTCACTCCACATTTTTCCCTCCCAGACCCTGGTAACTACTAATTTGCTTTCTGATTCTATAGATTTACCTATTCTGGATATAGCCTATGAAAGTAATCATATAACAGGTGACCTTTTGTGTTTGACATCTTAGGATAATGTTTTTGAGGTTCATCCAAGTTGTACCATGTGTCAATATGCCTGTTTTTCCTTTTTGGGGCTAAACAGTATTCCATTGTATGAATGTACCCCGATTTACCCATTCATCTGTTGAAGGACATCTGAGTTTTTTCCATATTTTGACTATTATGAGTAATTCTGCTATTAACATTCACCTAAGAAGAAATTCTATGAAAAAATATCCACATACAACTTCCCGGAATATTTTGCTATTTTAAACTGATTTTACAAATTCTCTAGATATGAGTAGCTCTTGATAAGAAATAAAATGTGGTGACAATTATAGAAATTTTAAATGAATTCTTTCTGATCAGTCTTTAGGAAACAAAGATGTATTCCATATGATTTTACATTGTTCCACCAAGAATTAGATCACAATCATCTGTGACTGTAAGTCTGTCCTTGTTTCCTATGTTGAACAATAGGCTTTGATCTGAGATATCTCCCCCTTTCTCATCCATCTCTTGTTCATCTGCCTGAGCTCAACAGTTACTTCCATGTTCTTTGAAATCCTGGTTTCCACTGATATTTTAGGGGCATCTCTTAGGGAAAAGCAGAGTTGACAAAGCCAGGACCTCTTTTGAATAACTTTAGCTGATGACTCCAGCAGGTGACAACTCTCAATCTCTCTTTCTCTCAAGGTGATAATTTTACATCATGTTCTCACTTTCAAGAAGGGGGCAAGTGGCCATCCTCTTTGAAAGAAGCTAAGCCAATTTTTGTTTTGAAAAGGAGAGTATATTTGTTATTGCCATCTACATAATGAAGGATTTCGAAAAGAACTATCTTTTAATTAAAAAAAATGTTTCTCCTCTGTAAAATTAATTTTCAATAAAAGATGCCCTACACATGCATTGAATGGTGAAGATCTTAACAAGAGGGGATATTTTAACATTATATCATGAGTACATGTGTATTTGACATGAAGAAAAGAAAATTTGATGGCTTACAGCTGCCTTGAGCCCTTGGGCTATGTGAACACTTATCACTTTACAAAACTGAGGATGCTGTGCTGTGGCATCAGCTCTGGGCTGCTCACTGGGGATAATGTCTGTCCACAGGCTTTAAGAGTGAAAAGGAAGGGTGTAGTCTTGACTCAGTAACACTGCTCAAACTGGCATCATATGGGCCACTTTTCTCCCCTTAACACCAAACCTTCCGTGTGCTTTGGGTTGCAGTGATCATGATGATAATAGCAATGATAACCATAATAATGGCAGCTACCATGACAGAAGGCAGCTTTGTACAGTAGTTGAGAGCGCAGATTCTGTAGCTAGCCTGACTAGGTTTTAATCCTGGCTCTTTCACTTACTAATAGTGTGACCCTGGTCAAATTGCTTAACCCCTTTGTGCTTCCTCTGTAGAGACAGTAGCTACCTTATTGGTACATCGAATGCTTAGAGCAAAACCTGGCATGTACTCCAGGAAGTACCACCAAAGCAGTAAATAAAATAAATGAGTGTTCCTAGAAGGTACACTGGAGAAGGCAATGGCACCCCACTCCAGTACTCTTGACTGGAAAATCCCATGGACGGAGGAGCCTGGTAGGCTGCAGTCCGTGTGGTCGCTAGGAGTCAGACACTACTGAGCAACTTCACTTTCACTTTTCACTTTCATGCATTGGAGAAGGAAATGGCAACCCACTCCAGTGTTCTTGCCTGGAGAATCCCAGGGATGGTGGAGCCTGATGGGCTGTCATCTATGGGGTCACACAGAGTCGGACACGACTGAAGTGACTTGGCAGCAGCAGCAGCAGAAGGTACACACAGACTGTCTCTATTGTTATTCCCATTTCTCAGGTGGGAAAATTGAGGCTGTGTGGAATTAAGTAATTCTCCCAAGACTGTCTCAAATCAGAAATTTGCAAATTTTAACCTGGGTTGGTGTGACTTCAAGATCCATGTTGTTTTCATCTTTCTCCCCAGGCTTACCATTTCTGGCATCATTTCACAATTATATACCACTGGTTCACAGAGAGAAGGCAAGGGGTGGGATTCTGATACTGAGACAGTATCAGAAATGCTAGAGCATGCAAGAATTCCACAGTGTTAGGGAGACAGAAATCATCTAAGGTCAGGGGAAGATCAACACTTTCCCAAAGTCGAGGCCCAGTTAATCACCACACAGATGGCTCCTGAATCAATAAATTCATTCATTTCCTCAACAGCTATGTATGTCTCTACTCTTTCTGTACGAGGGCAATAGCTTCATGTCTAGCCACTTAATACATATGAGTATTTGTTTTAGATCATTTTGTTAAAGAAAGAGGCCCATGACAATCTTAGAAAAAGATACCAGTGAGAAAAATGACAGCATTTTCCTGGCAACTGAGTCCAATTTGGTAAATTCTGGGGCTCCCTCCTCTTCCCTGCTGCAATGTCTTAAGGCAGAGCAAACTGGCCATAGAACAAGGCAAAGGCTGACTGTCCCAGGGCTGGTCTCATCAACACATACACGTCTCTTATGGGTGTCTTTATCTAGCCTAACTGGTATTGTTTTCTGCACTCTTTCATAGTGATGCTATGTTTTGGATGTTTCCAAAACTGAAACACGCAGATCTTTCATTTTCTTTCTACCTACTAAGATTATTTCATCTCCTCACATGCAAAGTAGAGGATTATGCAAGAAATTCATCATATCAGAGCAAAGTAGCTACTGAAAAATTGCCAAACACCATAAACACTGGTCAAAATGGAGTCCAACCATTTACACAGAGAATAATTGAAGCTATGGATTCACTTGGGGTAGCTAAGCAACTTTTCATTATGAATTATAAAGCTTTTCAAACATAAAATGATACCTGAGAGGAGTGCATTACCTAAAAGGTTTCGATAAGCAATGAAAGGGGCTTTAAAATATGCAGTCAGGATCAATCACTCTGCTGAATAGCATTACTTATACTTGGTGGTGTCACCTACATGCCTTGATAAACAATGTCCCATAACCTCTGAGCATTCCCATTATTTTCATCAGCACCCAGACATAAATGACAAAAGTGTCAGATGATGTTTTATTTACTAATATAAAACAAGTTCTTATGGAAGTAGACGTTCTATGACAGTGGAGGTTTATGAAGCCTGTTTCCAGCACCACAAATGATTCACGTTATCCAAGAAAGAGATAAAGTTTGCTATTTGTGATGAATTTTAATTGGAATGTTGCTCATCATGGGCATGAATTTCTTTCGTGTAGGAGATGACATGTCTTGTTTCTGTAACAGAAGGATGGTTGAGTCTCTCTGGCGGTGGGTGGGGGGAAACGGGTGGGTAGTTAAAACAAGCCTTTTGACATGCAAAAGGTAGGGATACCGTTATCCTGGTACCACCTACCCAAACAGGTACTTGGATGTCTCTTACCATCATCATTTTGCAGGGGACATTTGCATCAGTTACATGAGAAAGCGATCCCAGGATTTGGACTCAGAATAAGGACAGTTTTGTCTTCTTCTATCTTGTGAATGAAACATAAAGAAATGGGGTGTCAACTGTGAAAATAACTTGATGGTAAGACAGAGTTCTCTACTTGGAACTGGCTATAGAGTTCTACCCAAGAGGCAGCAGAATAGGATATTAACCAGCAGAGAAGAAAGACCATTGAAAATTATCACTTCCTTTTAACAGAAAAGGTCCTAAAATGTGGTCTATCAGTGTTGATTAATGCTAGGTTATGGGGAGAGGGAACGTGAAGTTAAAAGTCAGGAAAAGTGGACCTAAAGAGAGTGAGGTGGAAGGAGAAGTTTTAAGAAAAGGGTGAAGAAAAATTGGATATATGAAAATGTAGTTTCAGGATTGCATGTCCTTTGCAAAGAGGAAATCACATACCAACATTTATGTGGTAAGATTTAAACAGATGAAATGAACATCGGTCTCGTGATGGTGGAGGTAAATTACCTTGCTTGACTAGGATGACTAGGGTAGCTGTAGCCATCCCTTTGATACTCGATAAGAAAACATGGATTTGCATCCTGGAATTTTGTCAAACCTGCTTTGTGGATATGCTACATGGCAGCCAGTGTTCTAAAGATACACAAATTGATTATTTCAGTTACCAAAAGTTAATTTTCCAGAATAGAGTGGAGTATATGGAAATATATTTCAAAAGATCATTTTAAAATTTGCCTGAAAGACCTCCCCTCACCCCCAGCCTGCCCATCTAATTCTCCCTCTCCTGCATCTTTGCTTTCTTAAGGTCTATGGCTCAAACTGGAACCTGGTTAAAACAACTACCAAATTGCACCGCTCCCTGTGCCCCAGTGAATCTCCTCATTAGCTCACTGCACACAGTTCTTAGTATTGAACCAGGGTTTGCTCTTATAAGTAAGAGAGTCAGGTCTATTCATGTTTGTTTGTCTGTTTTCATTTAACAGCAGTGATCTGAATTGTGGCTGTCCTTTTTTCAGCTGGCCTGCCATGTCTGTTTTTACATGTGTTGTATATGGTCTATAAAAACATGGACTATTCTCCATTTAAAGAGGATATACATTCATGCACAATTATCTACATATACAATATCTCTCACACAAATACACAAAAACAGGAAAACTTTTAAAATCCTTTCAGATGGTTTGAATGATTTTCTTTACGTGTTTTCAACTTAACCTAATGGCAAACCTCCCTTCATTCTACACTAGTCTAATTAGTTTGACAGGACTGGAAACTTGTTCTTCCTATTCACACTTATTATTCATCTCTTGGCATGCCCTGTAGGGAGAATGAAGCCCAAGAAAGCAGTAGTTACCAAATGCCTCAACGCTAAATGCCCTTTTAGGCTGACTCGGCACAATAGTGGCACTGAGAAGATCTGACTTTAGGGCAACCTAAGAAAAATGACATTTTCTAGAACGTCCTCTATTTAAACAAGTTGTGAAGAAGAAAACTACGTCCATTTTCCCCTGGAGCTTTGCAATGGGTCCTGGGGACTCTAGTTTATCTCTATGGTATCTGAAATCTTTGCTAAAGAAACAGAGGTATCAGATTTTGCAGGATAAGCTCTCAGTTTGTAACAGCAAATGTGGAGATAATTTCAGGATTTTTAAGGACTGCAAAGGTAACCTGAAACATTTCAGATATTTTGTAAAGGGGTAGGTTGAAATGCAGAACTGATAAACCAGGAAGAACGGCTTTTCCTTTCAGTTAACTTTGAAAATTTCCTCAGAGAGCAAACTTTTGATATGGGGCAAAGATTCTTACAAGGTTGGTACAGGTGGGTAATTTAAAAAATAAGAGTGAATTTATCTGCATACATTATTTAAATACCTAGAGCATTTCTCTGCTTTAATGATAAATTACGATCAGTGAAATCTGTTGGCTGCCTTCAAGCTAACTAATGGATCACTAATCAACAACAGTCGAATCATTCTAGCTAAGGTGAAATAAATACTTCCAAGGAAGCTGCAGCTATTTTTTATCATTTAAACTCATAAAGATGCTTACATATATTTCTGCATTCTTGTCCTATATATGTGTATATGTAGGACAGCATATGCACATACATATGTGCTCATATGCACATGTTAAAAAGTTATTCCTTGACACATCCTTGTCCACGCACCATGGCTCTATTCTCCTTGGTATACTGGATAAGAAAGATTGTTCCTGCAACTAATTAATCCTTAAAGAGATTGGCTGATAGATCTCACTGTTAGCAATACATTTTTAATTGTTCATTTTATTCAATCACCATTTGAACACAAGTCAATTTGCAATTTCATTAGAGAACAGAAAAGGCCTGGGGTCTATTCCTGTTTTGTTTTTTTTTTTTAAGAAAAGGATAAAAACAGGCAAATTTTCATAAGGAATGTTAATTCTCTAATTAATTTTATGTATCAAGCAAAAATGAATGTGTCCTGCTATTTAAGCAGAAGTCTTTTGGCCAAGAAGTACATTTTGTCATACCTTCCCTTCCAGAGAAACCTCTTTACAAGCTTTGTGGCCAAATACCCAGGCAACTGATGACCAGCTTTGAAGCAACTGTTCACAGACCATTTGCTTTGATGACATTTAGACGCTTTTCTCCTCTCATTCCAAGTCTATTGTAAGTAGAGTACACATGCCGTGCAGCCTTTGAAAACTAATCAATACAGTAAGAATCTTCAGGGTGCAGCTGACTAGTATCACATCTTCAAACTTCCCCCCTCCCCGTTTTTTTTTTTTTTTTAAAGCTGACTTGTTGTACACATTTCTAAGTTAAACCTTGTGAATGAGGTTGGGTGGATTATCCTCACCATATTCACAGGTACCCTAGTGCACCCTGGCTCGCTCTTCCATATTTTAACATCAAAAGCTCATAATCTGTGTAAGTTAACCTTCCATAAAACTAAAATTATATGGTCATCATACATAATCTGATGATTGATTACAGCTGCCAAAAAGGTCACAAATTGTGAATGCTTGCTACAGTTGCACCATGAAAATTATTGTACAATTTTAAGGAATCCATCCAGAGAAAATAGACAGCTTACATTCATAGGCTGCAGAACTGAAGCATGTATGTTTTCTTTGTGACTTTTAGCTCTCTTAAAATCAATGTTAAAACCCTTAGGTCTGATTTTTCATTTCAATGTCTTTGTGTAATGTGCCTCGACCATACCTCATCTAATTTAATAAGATGCAAGCTAAGGAAGTACTTAAGTTACTTATCAAGGGTTTCAGATGACACATTATTATTGTATTCGAAAGTCAATATTTGCTAATCATGTTAGTACAGGAACTGTTCCAGGCCTACAATTCTTAAATTGCAGAGATATTTAAGGTTAATTAAACCTATCTCCCCTGGTCCTCTCTCTCCACCTCTGTGGAAGGAGTAAATCAATGACATCCTAAACATATCCAGAGAGCCAGAGATCCAAGTCTGAAAGTCACTAACATCTTTAAACCTCTGTTTGTTTCAGCACCATAGAGTTGAGCTTTGCCATTTCTCCACAGTTTAAGGAATATTTGCATGTTTTGAGAGCAAAGTTCACTAATTCTCTTGATGTAATTAGAGGTCTGGCCATTCTTGAACATATAACATGGACTCCAAAATTTTTTTAAGTCAGGAGAAGGCTGAAATAACATATGGCTTCACTTCTTTTTCCTTTCTGTATGGCAACTTGTGGGTAAATTTGTGGCAGAGTTGAAAGGTCATGTGTCCTTTCTCAAGCCAGGCATAATGAGAACAGGTGACTGGGTCCACATCCCTGAAGAGGTCATGCTTGTATGAGGCAGTTCCACTGAACCCCTGACCCCTCATACCCCAGAGCCGAAACAGTCAGCTGTTCAAAGGTCAATGTTCCCTTTACTTTTAGACAGTAAGCCCATTACATCAGAACCATTTATAATCCAGTGCTACATACAAAGCCCAGGACTTGGCTGAGACCAGTGCTAAATAAATGTACGAAGTCTTATTAACATGTATTGACTAGGAGAAAACTGGAAAACAGAGCACTTCAGTGATGACTTACAGTAGCTGCTAGTTCAGCTCCCTCAGGGAGAAACACTAACATATTAACCCAACATGCCACCCAGGATATATTTACAGGTAGTTAGTAAAAACAGTAATGCTATATAAACTGAATATCTGGAACATGAATCAATAGAGACCAGCTAATTAGGTTATAAATGTATTGATTTTATTTTGAATATGTCCTCAAATAGAGTCTGCGAGTAAGCATTCTGAAACTGGGCTCTTACACTGAGAGAAGGGACAATCAGATTATTCTCTGCCACTCTCCAATCAATCCAGAAGAGTTAGGTAAAGTACTCTGATGCATATTCTATATAATCAGAATGACACATCCTATTAATATTCTAATTACTGTTGAACTGTTAGCAGTGCCCTAAGTCTGATGTCTTAGGGCCTCATAGCAGTAATCCGGGAACCTCGTGTCATCTTTTGTATTCATTCATCCAATTTAAAATGAGACGATTTTTCCTTTAAAGCATTTTTTATTAAACATTATTTTATGCATGGATTTAACATTCTAATTGATTTAGGTGGACTCTCAGAATGAGTTGCTAACTCCTTTTGTTCTTTTCTTCACTGAAAGAGGTCAGCAGCTGTGATCTTATTTACAAATTTAAATGCCAAATTTTAGCACAGTGAGTTATTATTAAAATAACAGTTATTCATGTTCATAAAAAGTCTCTTTTTATGCTGTAAAAACCAGGAATCCAATAATTTAATAAACTAGAGTAAAAATAGGCCAGAATTAATGTCATCTTAGAACACATAAAATTCATAAAATTGTGGATGTGAAAATGACTTTGGAAAAAGCGACGAGATGTTTCTTCTGAGCAATTTTCTCAACCTCAAATTTACTTCATTTTACTTTGAAACTCATGTAGGAATACATCCTGTATCATAGATAAGATACATTTCTATAAGATAAATACCAAACAATTGTTGGAAAAGTCAAACTTGCCATCACATTCATACATGAACAGCCAGCCTTTTAGAGGGTTGCTTTATCTTAAATCAAATTCAGTTAAAAAGGTTTATGCGATGATGGTATAGGTCTACTCTGTCTTGAATCATGTAGCTGCTACTGGTCCTGAATATCATGAGTCTGGTGTTCAATGATTATGGCCTGGCACAGCTTGGGAGAAGTGGGGATGGAAAGAGGTGGATGGATTTGAGAGATGTTTTGGGGGTCAAATTTAAAAGATTAATGAACTAAATTTGGGATATAAGTAAAATGGAGGTGTCAAGGAGACTACTAGACTTATGGCTTAAGAAATTGGAAGACTACTTCCAAAGATGGCAAATACTGGGGAGGTGTGGTTGATTTTTGGGGGTACTGGTGTAATAGTGTTCTCATTGAACATAGTAAGTTTGTGATGTGTAAGTGGAGATGTCAAGGGTGCAGCTGAATACTTAAAACCAAAGCTCAGAAGTGAGGTCTTGACTAAACATGTCAACTTTAGCGTCGATGGCATTTAAAGCTTTGGAAATGGATGAGCTCACCCTAGGCACAAGTATAGAGAGAAAGGAGAGACTAAACCTGAACCCTGCAGAGTCAACGTTTAAATAGATAGGCAGTAAGTGGCCTTTTGTGTTAGGGTCAGAGACCACACACTCCAGAAAACTTTAGCAAATGATCCATGATGAGATGTCAAAGGCATTTCTCTCCTCATACCCTAACTTGTTGCTGTTTAGTTGCTAAGTCTTGTCCAACTCTTTGTGACCCCATGGACTGCAGCACCCCAGGCTTCGCTGTCCTCCACAATCTCCCAGAGTTTGCTTAGATTCATGTCCCTTGAGTTGGTAATGCAATCTACCGTCTTTTCCTCCACTGCCCTCTTCTTTTGCCTTCAATCTTTCCCAGCTTCAGGGTCTTTTTCAATCAGTTGGCTCTTCCAATCAGGTGGCTAAAGTATTGGAGCTTCAGCTTCAGCATCAATCCTTCCAATGAATATTCAGGGTTGATTTCCTTTAGGATNCGTCTTTTCCTCCACTGCCCTCTTCTTTTGCCTTCAATCTTTCCCAGCTTCAGGGTCTTTTTCAATCAGTTGGCTCTTCCAATCAGGTGGCTAAAGTATTGGAGCTTCAGCTTCAGCATCAATCCTTCCAATGAATATTCAGGGTTGATTTCCTTTAGGATTAACTGGTTGGATCTCCTTGCAGTCCAAAGGACTCTCAAGAGTCTTCTCCAGCACCACAAGTCAAAGGTATCAATTCTTCGGCTCTCAGCCTTCTTTACGGTCCCACTCTCACATCCATTCATGACCACTGGGAAAACCATGGCTTTGACTATATGGACGTTTGTTGGCAAAGTGATATCTCTGCTTTTAAATATGCTTTCTAGGTTTGTCACAGTTTTCCTTCCAAGAAGCAAGTGTCTTTTAATTGAATGGCAGCAGTTATTATCTGAAGTGGTTTTGGAGTCCCAAAAAATCCCCCAAAATAAAATCTGTCACAATTTCCACTTTTCCCCCATTTATTTGCCAGGAAGTTATGGGACCAGATGCCATGAACTTCATTTTTTTCAATGTTGGGGTTACAAAGAGTCAGACATCACTGAGGGACTTTCACACGCTTCCTTAAGTCTGGGACCCTCCATCCACAGAGAGCCATCTGGCTCACTCCCTCATGTTCTTTTGGTGTCTGTGGAACTGTCGCTCATTCAATGAGGACCTCACTGACCACTTTATCCAAACAGTAACACCATTCCCATCCCTATCACTCTCTCTCCCCCTTCCTCTGCTTTCTTTTCTTCATAGAACTTATCACCAATGACGTTTATGAGTTCATTTGCTTATTTTCTGTCTCCCCTCACTAGACCCTAAGCCCTACAAGGGCACGCATTTTGTCTGCCTTCACTGCTGTGATCATAACACCCCTCAAAATGCTTGACACATAGATGTTTAATAGATACTTTTTAAAATACATGAAACAAAGAATGAACCAGCAAAATAGATAGAAAGGATAAAAAGGAGCAGCCAAAGAAATAGGAAGAAAACATGGAGGTATCTCAGAAGCTAAAAGAAAAAAGTGTTTGAAAAGGAGCACCCATGGTCAAAAAAAATGCATGCTGCCAAAGGGTTCAGGAGGGTACCTATGCAACAAGTCCATCAGATTTGGCACTGTGAGAATAACTGCATATGCTGAAGAGAGCAGTTTCAGTGTAGTGCTGGGTGCAGAAGTCAGAATGATTAGGGTTGAGGAAGGACTAGGAGGTAAGGAAGCAGAGGTAAAATCAGTAGCTAACCAGACTAGAGTTTGGCTGTGAAGGAGAGTGCTGACATAAGGCAGCTAAGAAGGAAGGATATGAGATCAAGGGAGGGTGCATTAATGTTTTTTGCTTTGGCTTTTTAAAATAGGGTACCAGTCATCTCCTGCCACGATAATGCTGCTTAACAGACAGCCACACAACCTGAGCAGCATTCGGCAACACACATCTTTTGTTTCTCCGTCTGGAGTGACGAGGTAGGTGGCTTGGCCTCACATCTGGATTTGGGATGGTTGTAGGTTGGCCTCAGCTAGGGTGACTCAAGTATGTTCCACGTGTTTCTCATCTGCCAGCAGGTGACTCCAGACATGTTCTCATTGTGATGGCTGGGACACAGAAAGGGAAAGAGCAAGTCCTCTCCAGTCCTAGGTTCACAACAGGCTTCCTGTCACTTTCTCTTCATTCTGTTGACCAAAGCAAATGAAGAGGTCGGCTAGATTCAAATGGGAGGTATTCTAGTTCCTGTTGCTATGAAACAAGCTACTCCCAAACTTAACTTCAGAAAATTCAGTTCAGTTCAGTCTCTCAGTTGTGTCCAACTCTTTGCGACCCCATGGACTGCAGCACGCCAAGCTTCCCTGTCCATCACCAACTCCCAGAGCTTACTCAAACTTATGTCCATCGAGTCAGTGATGCCATCCAACCATCTCATCCTCTGTCATCCCCTTCTCCTCCTGCCCTCAATCTTTCCCAGCATCAGGATCTTTTCCAATGAGTCATTTCCTCACATCAAGTGACCAAAGTATTGGAGTTTCAGCTTCAGCATCTGTCCTTCCAATGAATATTCAGGACTGATTTCCTTTAGGATGGACTGGTTGGATATCCTTGCAGTTCAAGGGACTCTCAAGAGTCTTCTCCAACACCACAGTTCAAAAGCATCAATTCTTTGGCTCTCAGCTTTCTTTATAGTCCAGCTGTCACTACCATTTTGTTATCCTTACAATTTCTCTGAGTCAAAGGTTCAGAGAGGGCATAGTAGGGTTGGCTTGCCTCTGCCCCTTGGTGTCTGGTTCCTTAGTTGGTAAGATGCAAAGGCCAGAGGCTGAAATCATGTGAAGGCATCTTCACTTATGTTTGACAGTGATGTCAGTTGTCAACTATGACTGCAGCTGGAGCTGTGGGCTGGAGCACAGCCCGTGGCTTCCCCACATGGGCTAGGCTCTCTCACAGTATGACAAAATAATTGGATTTCTTCCATGGCAGTTATGAGATCTGAAGGCTGGTGTCCCAGTGTACAAGGCAGAAGCTATGTCTCCTTTTATTACCTAGCCTCAGATGTCATGCAATGTCACTTCTGACACATTCAATTGGTTACAAACCAATTCTCAAGCCTTTCCCAGGTTCCAAGAGAGAGGAATGATACTCTAGTGCTTAACAGGGGAATGGGAAATTCAAGAGATGATTACAGGTACATTTATAAGTGTGGGATTGAGAAGAAAACAGATACAGTAGTTTACTTGCTAATATTTCCTTGGGAAATGTAAACCTAGTTGCATATCATTGGGTGTTGCTTCTCTGTGTCTACTCTTTCTGAAAGCAGCCAACATAGACTAGAAGGCTTTTTACCCTAATAGAAAAGAAAAAGTAATTTTCACATGAAACTGGAGTCTCCAGGAGAAAGAGTTTGTCTAAACTGACTCTATCTAGTTGATTTTGAGGTTAAGTCCCTGAAGATTCTTGGAGATGGCTGCTGTGAAAACTTCTTTACATTTAAAAGCTGTAACAAAGAAAATATAAATTTAAGTCTTAACAATCATGTGTTACAGGTGTTGGTTCTGTATATTTGACTCAGTGCTACCCAGGGCTTCTCCTGAAATATTTCTAGGATAACTTTGGTGTCCAGAAACTCCAGTATAATAATGTCTCTCAGACCATACTGACTGCAGATTAATTTTCCAAAAACCTATAAGACATTTAGGTCTTTGCAGTTATTTGATTATTTAATTTAATTTAAGCCACAGATATTTGTATGGGAGTCCTCTTATTATTTCATTTGTCAATTTACTTAAAACTTGCCATTATTTCAACAAATTAGATTTGGGATATGCTAAACCTAAGAAGCTTAGGGAATAAACGACACTTTAAAAAGTAAAATTTGCCTTTTCTGTGGCTTTTCTGAACTAAAACATTGAAAATAAGCTGACATCTGTTGT
Organism: Oreotragus oreotragus; assembly: GCA_006410675.1. NCBI lineage: Eukaryota > Metazoa > Chordata > Mammalia > Artiodactyla > Bovidae > Oreotragus > Oreotragus oreotragus. The sequence goes on along the minus strand of SJYX01001660.1, from coordinate 801,003 downwards.
AAATTTATGCTGCAAACGTGTATTCTCTAAAACCATATACAATTATATAATAAACATATACAATGAATCATATGCATATATATTATATACTGATATAAACAAAATATCTGAGAATAGTTTGCTTCTTTTTAAAAGAAAAAGTTTCAATTCTTTTGTGTTACATGTTGGTTTTAAATGACAAAGCTGATGTTGAATTATTGACAAAATATACTGTTTGAAGAAGATGGTATTTTTGTGACTAGAGAGAGAAGTAGTTGTATAAATATCACCAAATATTATACATATTTATAAAATATTTTGTAGTTTAAAAAACTTTTTGAATGATTCTTGGTATAGCCATATTTGGTATGTAAGGCAGGCATTACTGTTTTATACTCATAGATGTAAAAGCTGAGGATCAANATTTTTGTGACTAGAGAGAGAAGTAGTTGTATAAATATCACCAAATATTATACATATTTATAAAATATTTTGTAGTTTAAAAAACTTTTTGAATGATTCTTGGTATAGCCATATTTGGTATGTAAGGCAGGCATTACTGTTTTATACTCATAGATGTAAAAGCTAAGGATCAAAATATTTAAATGATCTAGTTTCACAATAAAAAAATGGCAGAACTAGAATCTAAACCTTGTTTCTATTTTACCCCACTAAACAGACTATTATATTTATAAATATATGCCTAAATTTACACATCTCTATACACATATGCAATCATCTAGGTCAATTTTATGTAATCTATAGTCACATATCTAATTGTGTGCATATCTATAGAAATGAATATATTCATAATTATTTAGATTTTAAGAAAAATCACTCATATTTTTATGTTACAAATATATGCTTATATTTATTTTTCCATCTCCCTATTAAGCTTCCATTCGATATTTGAGACTATGCTTACATTCAGTACATGCATTTATAAAAAAGTATTTAAAAGATGATAGCTACTAAAGATGCCTTTACATTTTTAAAAGTTGAACAAACACAGAACTTCAGTGTTCAGACTTGGCATTCCATCCACTCCCTTTTTGGAGTTAAAGGGATTCAGCAGTTAAAGTCCATGAAAATTTATGAGGAGGAGCCAAGACAGAGAAAATAGTGTTTATACATAATCCACCCTTGACCTCAACAAAGCTTTTGATAAAGTACAACGTGTAAGACTTTGTGCATAGACTTGAGGGCAACGAACTTAGGAAAAAACCCCAAATGGCCAGGAGTTTACAAAAAAAAAAATGTGTGTGTAAGTGAAAAGGAGCTGACAGATGCAGGCAAGGCAAAGAGGGTCTCCAGGATGTTTCTTTCCAATACTGATCCAGTAGAAAGAAAGAGGAAAGAGTCAATAATACCAAACTAGAAAAGTTCAGGCCTATATCCACAAAAGGCGAATATATATATTTTAACCCAAATAACTTTACTATCTGAGGAGTAGAGCAAAAAAAAAAAAAAAAAAAAGAGGGGGTTCCAACATTTATTAGTGTCTCAACTCATAGTGAAGTCTCATGTACTTTTGACTCACTGTACCTCCAGGATTCTAAGAGGCCATTCTTTGAAAGACAAAGTACAAAGGAACATTTAGTAATAGTCTTTTGAGGGAAAAACACTACCTCTAATGTGATTGATAAGTTTAGAATACATTCTGGTTGCAGACATGTGAAAATGTGAGGGTGAGGAGGTGGGCAGTGCATCTTAAAATCAAGAAAATAAGATAAATATTTGACTTGAACCACCCGGATTAAGAGAAAAATGTATTTCGTGAATAACACTCAAATGATAAGAAGATTGAACAAACAGCAGAATTCTCAGTTTGGTACAATTAAATCAGCAGTTAAATAATCTAGCATACAAGTGCTTAAACAAGCAAACAACCACTGCCCAATCACTACCCAATGCACAGAGCGTGAATCACAAGAAAGTATTTCAGCATTATTGAAGGGAAAAGCCATGTTGTGCTCAGTTCTGGTTGATGTATTCCAAATAAGGATATCAGAGAAAATGAGAAGTTTATGGCAGAAGGTATATAAAGTTATTCAGTGATTCAAGGAAATTTATTATAGAGGAAAAGTACAAAAATTAGGTGTGCCTGTGATGACCTCATTAAGGGAAGCAAGGATGACAGGCCTTGCAAGGGTAGATTCCCTGAAGAGATCTGCACTTAGAACAACCAAAAAGGGAAGCATCAAATCACCAAGAGAGCCAACCATGTGCTAAATTTAACTGATATTTCTCATCTATACACTGATATTAGTAATGTCTCTGCTTTTGAATATACTATCTAGGTTGGTCATAACTTTTCTTCCAAGGAGTAAGTGTCTTCTAATTTCATGGTTGCACTCACCATCTGCAGTGATTTTGGAGCCCCCCAAAATAAAGTCTGACACTGTTTCCACTGTTTCCCCATCTATTTCCCATGGAGTGATGGGACCGGATGCCATGATCTTTGTTTCCTGAATGTTGAGCTATAAGCCAACTTTTTCACTCTCCTCTTTTACTTTAATCAAGAGGCTTTTTAGTTCCTCTTCACTTTCTGCCATAAGGGTGGTGTCATCTGCATATCTGAGGTTATTGATATTTCTCCTGGCAATCTTGATTCCAGCTTGTGTTTCTTCCAGTCCAGCGTTCCTCATGATGTACTCTGCATAGAAGTTAAATAAGCAGGGTGACAATATACAGCCTTGACGTACTCCTTTTTCCTATTTGGAACCAGTCTGTTGTTCTATGTCCAGTTCTAACTGTTGCTTCCTGGCCTGCATACAGATTTCTCAAGAGGCAGGTTAGGTGGTCTGGTATTCCCATCTCTTTCAGAATTTTCCACAGTTTTTCCAGAAACCTTAATGAGAGGAATGCATATTCTATTTCCTAAACTTTTTAAACTTTTCTATAACCAAAGGCAATATTAACAGAATTGAGAGAAAAATGACAAAATGCTAAAATTCAGTTTAAACCTATATAGAAAGTTATCTTAATATAAAACTCTACGATCTTAAAATATAGACGCGCTTGCAAAGCAAGAAGAAAGATGGATAATTGGGGGAGAAAATGAAAAAGTGATAGACAAAACAGATGTTCAAGTACATATCAAAGCAATGAAAAATGAAATAGCAAAATAATATGTTTTGCTTCTTGTAATAATCAATTGCTAGTAATCTGAACTGAGCAGGGTGCTGGGGAAATAGTGAACTCTTAAACAGGAGATGAGATTTTAAATTGGAACATTCCTAGACAATTTAGTAAGATAAATAAAAATTTTTTAATGTTCTGGCCAATGAATTGTATGAAGAGTGATATGTGTCACTTCTGGGTTGGAACATTTAATTGCCCCTTTAAGAACCCCCAAAATACAGTTTTTCCCTCTGGTACAGGAATGAGCAGTGTTCAAAATAGGATGGCTTCCTCTGAATGGGTCTCAAAGAGACTAGATGAATAAAGAGACCTCTGTCAATGTGTGATGATCATACAATAAGAACAAAAAATGAACTTATGTTGTTTCAACCATTGAGATTTTAGGGTTTTTTTGTCTCACAACAAAACTGAGCTTATCCTGATAGATATATCTTCTAAGACACTGCGTGAGAGGCTACCTGAAGTATATACACAGGAGCAGAATTGGCATGCACATGTCTTTTTTTCCCTCATGTTTTGGCTGCACCTCACAGCATGTGGAATCTTAATTCTCCAACCAGGGATCAAACCCCGCTTCCTCCAGCCCCCCACTGCACTGGAAGGCAGAGTCTTAAACACTAGACTGGCAGGGAAGTTGGTATGCGTACATCTAGTTTGATTAAGTACTGATATTGTCCTCCAGGATGGCTCCCCCATTTCGTACTCCCTATATGCCCAATCCCTGCCAACATTTGGCATTTTCCAGCTTCTAATTCTGGTGAGACTAATTGGTATAAATGCAAAATTCATTGTTTATTTATTTGCATTTCCCCGATAAAATTAATTTAAGCAATTATTATGCTCATTAACCTTTGGGGGGAGATTTTATTGTCTATAAATTTTTTTGCTCATATCCCTTGTCCACAGTTGCACAGTTGTGTTTTTCTTGTTGATTTGCAGGACTTCCTTTTATTTTATAGCTAATAATCTCCTGTCAGTTAGAAATGTTCAAGTGTCTTCTTGCGTTCTGCCACTTATCTAAACACTTTCTCTTTCCATGATGACCCTAACTGAACAGAAAGCCTTAATTCTGATGAAATCAAGAGCATTAATTTTTTGCCTCATCTTTTGCACTTTGGAATCTTGCTTAAGAAATCCCCTCCCACTATTAGGTTGGTGGTGGTGGTGTAGTCGCTAAGTCGTGTCTGACTCTGTGACCCCGTGGACTGTAGCCCGCCAGGCTCCTCTGTCCACGGGATTTCCCAGGCAAGAATACTGGAGTGGNGAGCATTAATTTTTTGCCTCATCTTTTGCACTTTGGAATCTTGCTTAAGAAATCCCCTCCCACTATTAGGTTGGTGGTGGTGGTGTAGTCGCTAAGTCGTGTCTGACTCTGTGACCCCGTGGACTGTAGCCCGCCAGGCTCCTCTGTCCACGGGATTTCCCAGGCAAGAATACTGGAGTGGGTTGTCATTTCCTTCTCCAGGGGATCTTCCCAACCCATGGACATCGCTGCATCTCCTGTATTGCCGGTGGTCTCCTGCATTGCAGGTGAATTCTACACTGCTGAGCCAACGAGGAAACTCGCCATTAGGTCACAAGTCTATTTTTACATACCCCAGTCTAAAGGCTGGAATGCTAAAATATTGAAATGTTAAATGTTTCATAATTTCTGGTAGTCTTATTTCACTTTTCAGTATTTACTGAGCACTAATTATGTGCCAGGTTTGATGCAAAGTGTTTCTTTTATTTAATTCTTACAGCATTGTTTTGAGGAGGATACCATTAGAAATTCCATTTTACAGAGAAGAAAATTGAGCTTCAGAGAGGTCATGTAAATTTCTCAAGGTCCATATAGCTAATAAGCAACAAAACTTGGATTTCAATCAGATCGTCTGACATCAAAATACCCTTGTTCATAGACACAAGATACCATGAGTTCAAGGTTCAATAGATTGACATCTGTTTATTGAACATCTATGTGTGTGTGTCACACACCAAGCAAGCCATGCCCTTGGAAAAGGTAATCATTTCTTAGATGTATATATGTGGTAAATATATTTTAAATTTTAAAATTATGTATATATAGTTATATATATGGAAATAGCTTTCCTTTTTATTGACTCAGTAAACATCTATTGAACACTTATTTATGCCAGATGTTATGTTAAATGTTGGGATGTGATAATGAACAAGAAAGGGGAGAGTTCTGCACTCCTGGAGCTTATGGAATGAAACAGATAGTGAATTCCTAAATATCACAAATGTAATTGATTGTGCATGTGCATCCAAAGTGGGGTACAGGGTTCTTGGGAACAAGTAAGGAGAGTATATACCCTAGATGAGATCAGGCATTGGCAATGGAGTTTCTGAGGATCAAATATTTGAATTGAGACCTGAGAGGTGAGTTGACCTTAGCCAAACGAAGAGATGAAACCAAAACTTGACAGGTAGCGGGAATGGCATGAGTGTTAGGAAAGGTATGCATTTATCCAACAAATCCCTGCATATCAGGGTTGTCTCCTGGAAGAGGAAATAAATAGAGAAAGCCTTGAGTTTCCACAGGATTTAACAAAAATCCCACAGTTCTTATGCAACATATTCCAGTTTATTGATTAATTTCATGAGGTCAATCTCTTAATGCAGAGGACTATAAAATATCCGTTTGTTCTAATACTAGTTTGTCACCATGGGATTATTTTAATTAAAGGGGTTGATTAAACCTTAATTGTTAAGTACTTAATTAAAGTAATTGATTCAAATCAAATCAGAGAAATCAAGTTTCTCTAATGTTCTCCAAATACACAAACACATATTCACACACACGGATACATTCACACACACATACACAGGCAGTAACAAACTCTCACTAAATGTATTCACAGGCATAAACTCACATGCATTCGCACCTTCTCATTCATATTTATACGCAATAGTGCATCCTCACGTTCACATAAGCACCAATGGCACACATTCACACACACACATATTCACATCCTAAAGCATGTAGCTTGGACACATGCACTTCAGCTCTAAAAGCACAATTCATTTATTTATTCAATTTTTTAACAAGTATTTATTGATCGATTATACAGTGGAAGTTACAAATAGTTCAAGGGGTTAGATCTGATAGACGGAGTGCTTGAAGAACTATGGATGGAGGTTCATGACATTGTACTGGAGGCAGTGATCAAGACAATCCCCAAGAAAAAGAAATGCAAAAAGGCAAAATGGTTGTCTGAGGAGGCCTTACAAATAGCTGAGAAAAGAAGAAAAACTAAAGGCAAAGGAGAAAAGGAAAGATATAAGTATGTGAATGCAGGGTTCCAAAGAATAGCAAGGAGAGATAAGAAAGCTTTCCTCAGTGATCAGTGCAAAGAAATAGAGGAAAACAATAGAATGGGAAAGACTAGAGATCTCTTCAAGAAAATTAGAGATACCAAGGGAATATTTCATGCAAAGATGCGCACAATAAAGGACAGAAATNTTTATTTTTCTGGAATTGAGCTGTATAAGTTGCTTGTATATTTTTGAGATTAGTTGTTTGTCAGTTGCTTCATTTGCTATTATTTTCTCCCATTCAGAGGGTTGTCTTTTCACCTTGCTTATAGTTTCCTTTGTTGTGCAGAAGCTTTTAATTTTAATTAGATCCCATTTGTTTATATTTGCTTTTATTTCCAGTATTCTGGGAGGCGGGTCATTGAGGATCCTGCTGTGATTTATGTCGGAGAGTGTTTTGCCTATGTTCTCCTCTAGGAGTTTTATAGTTTCTGGTCTTACATTTAGATCTTTAATCCATTTTGAGTTTATTTTTGTGTGTGGTGTTAGAAAGTGATCTAGTTTCATTCTTTTACAAGTGGTTGACCAGTTTTCCCAGCACCACTTGTTAAAGAGATTGTCTTTACTCCATTGTATATTCTTGCCTCCTTTGTCAAAGATAAGGTGTCCGTATGTGTGTGGATTTATCTGGGAGAAGGGTTAATATAAAATAATAATCAATTGGTCTGTTTTTTCTTTGCTCCTACCCCTCTCACTTTATTTTTCAAGAGAAAGAATGAAGAGGATAGGACTGGAAAGGTGGCAGCTTTCTAATTAAATCACTTTTTTTTTTTTCTCTGAAAGGAAATGGTAACACTGAAACCTTAAGTCAAACAAGTAGGGGGTATTAAAGATAAAATTACCACTCAGAAGTCAATGGAAATGTAGTTAGAGGCAATTATTGCATGTTCTCTTTGTCCTTTGTGAGCAAGGTGACCTTTAAAAATAAAATTGTTCTCAATTGTATTTTTTAAATCTTGTTTTCCATGATTCTGAGATTATTTCCAATTGTTATCTGTATGTTTTTTATGTGTTAAAGTGAAAGTATTAGTTGCTTGGTCGTGTCCTACTCTTTGCAACTCCATGGACTGTAGCCTGCTAGGCTCCTCTGTCCATGGGATTTCCCAGGCAAGAATATAAGAGTGAGTTGCCATTTCCTTCTCCATGTATATTTTTTAAATCTTGAAATATACTGTTATAAATAATAATAACCAAAATTTCTTGGATTATTCATTTTTTCTTATATTTTAAAAATATACTGTATATCTCACCATGAATAAACAAATCATGCAATTGCCATAAAATGGAATATTATATAGCCATTAAGTACTATTTTTTAAGGAAACTTTAAGATAAAATGGTAATGTTCATTATGAAATCTATTTTAAAAAAAGGATAGAAAACTGCATACAGAGAATGTTCTTCATTTGTGTTTTGTTTAAAATGATTGTGAGGTTATAAGTGATATAATGGTTGAGTTTTATTTTCTTTATTATATAACTATCTCTCTGTAATTTCCATATTCAGTTCAATAAATGTCACTCTTATAATAAGAAAAATATTAAAATGCTCAGATATCTTTTCAATATAATTCATTATGAAATCTATTTTAAAAAAAGGATAGAAAACTGCATACAGAGAATGTTCTTCATTTGTGTTTTGTTTAAAATGATTGTGAGGTTATAAGTGATATAATGGTTGAGTTTTATTTTCTTTATTATATAACTATCTCTCTGTAATTTCCATATTCAGTTCAATAAATGTCACTCTTATAATAAGAAAAATATTAAAATGCTCAGATATCTTTTCAATATAATTTAATTTGTCTCTAAAGTATCTTTAAAGAGGTAGATAGGGAATAGATATAATTTTTCTATTTTAAAATGGATAAACTGCAAGGTGTCATGAAGTGCCTGCTTCTAATCTCATAACTCATGACAGAGAATTGGAATCTAAAAGAGAAGCCAACCTTTTGAAGTTGTACAAGCTCTGGGGCTGGTCTCTCCTTGGAGCCTCTGGGTGGCTGTATCTCAGGGACCAGCTTCCTCACTGCACCTGGAGGAGACCCTGAGGCCAAGGCAAGGCCTCACCTCCCTGCGTCACAGCCCTCACCAGCCTTTTGCCAAGGGAAGGGAAAAATCTTTAAATGTATCTCTGGATTAAATAGAAATAGAAATAGAAGTCGCTCAGTCGTGTCCGACTCTTTGCGACCCCATGGACTGTAGCCTATCAGGCTCCTCCATCCATGGGATTTTCCAGGCAAGAGTGCTGGAGTGGATTGCCATTTCCTTCTCCAGGGGATCTTCCTGACCCAGGAATCGAACCCATGTCTCCCACATTGCAGGCAGACGCTTTACCATCTGAGCCACTAGGGAAGCATAATCTCCCCCATATCACCCTGAAGAGAAAAATGAGTGTCTGAACTCAGGGACAAGGCTTATTGGGACTGAATTTGTAACAGGCCCAATCTCTGGATTAAATGTATCCTTAAATGTATCTCTGGATTACCACAGTTTCCAAATAACTGGATCTTCTGGTTGAGATCACCTTAGATACAAACGCTATTCATCAGCAAAGGCCAAAATTCCATGTTTTAAATTACTGGCTATCTAATTTTAGAATCATTGAGCTCTTTTTACCTTGAACACCTCTTAAGAACAGGTACTGTGAAAATTATCTTCCAGAGGCTCCAAGGCAAATTCCTCATCCAGAGATATAATGCTCATTAACTCATCAACATCTGCCTTAGGACATTGAACCCTGAGGGCACTAGTTCATATTCAGACTTTGTGGACAGTAGATGCAACATTGTCTTATTACCATGTGAGATGACTCATTCATCCCTGTGGGATCTCTAAATTTCCACCTGGACAAGCAATAAATCTTCTGATTTGCTTTCCAAATGGTTCTTGGTTCTTTTAATTTTTTTTTAAAGTCCAAAAATGACAGCTATTTCTTTCTTTTTGTCATAGCTTTTGATTAAAAGATAATGATGATAATTACCTGAGCTCACCTATGAAGACTTGGCTTTGGATTTACCTGGTATTCCAGTGGTTAAGAATCCACCTGCCAATGCAGGGGAAACAGGTTCTATCCCTGGTCAGGGAAGATTCCACATGCCAAGGGGCAGCTAAGCCTATGAGCCACAGCTACTGAGCCTGCGCTCTAGAGTCCTTGGGCCACAACTACTAAGCCCATTCACCGTAAGGAACGAAGCCCCACATGCTCTAGAGCCTGAGTGCTGCAACTACTGAAGCCCAAGGCCTAGAGCCCATGGCCGGCCACAGGTGAAGCCACTGCAGTGAGAAGCCTGCACCCACAGCCAGAGGGAGCCCAACAATGAAGACTCAGTGCAGCCATAAGCACATTTATTGTTTTAATGTGTGTGTGTATATATATATATACACATACATATATATACACATACATACCTACACATATATATATATATATATATGGCTTTAACTGGTTACCAGTGAGACCCAGGCACTGATTTGCTTATATTTTTTTAATCTTGTTTGCTAATTCTAATGCTCAGCCAGGGTTGACAGCAACTAATTTAATCTCTGAATCTTTGCTCTATGACATATTTAGCATCTCTGATTTATCCGAGGCCAAGTCTTTGGTCAAGAATGCAACATCCAGGACTTCCTTGGTGGTCCAGTTGTTGAGACTCTGTTTCCATTGCAGGGGGGGTGGGTTTGATCCCTGGTTGGAGAACTAAGATCCCTCAGGCACACTGTGTGGCTAAAAAAAAAAAAAAAAAAAAAAATTAAATAAAAATACTTTAAAAAAGGCAACATCCAATTAAAACACGGATCCCATGGGTAAAATTAGATTTAGGATTTTCCACATGGTTTCCAGAAACATACTGCAGCAACAATAAACTATTTTTGGATATCTTATAGTTGTCTAACGCCACTTAGGAGAGGCCTGTTTTCTTAAATCTATAGCTCAGTTTAGAGAGAATGACTTCTTTGCAATAGTGAGTCTTCCCAGTCCATGAACATTATTTATTCTTGCATTTATTTAGGTCTGGTATCAGTCAGGGTTCAATGGAGAGATAAAAACCAGACCAGACTTTGAGTGGAAAGATTCTATTATAAAATTTTTTTTTACAACGAGTAAAAAGGTGAATATTCAGAATCTTGGATACGCCTCTAAGGGTTACAGAAGGAGCCACGGTAGAAAGGACCTATGACCTCTGGGGCAGAGGAATAGTAAATGGGAAGATACTTGGAAACTTTTAATTTTATTTGTGTATTTTTGGCTGGGCTGGGTCTTGAGCTCTCTCCAGTTGCGGAGCGTGGTGGCTCACTCTCTAGCCGTGGTGTGTGGCTGTCTCATTGCAGTGGCTTCTGCTGTTGACGAGCATATGCTCCAGGGCGCGTAGGCTTCAGTAGCTGTGGCACAGGGGCTCAGCAGCTGTGCACAGGTTTAGTTGTCCCGTGTCATCCTGGACCAGAGAGTAAGCTTGAGTCCCCTGCACTGGCAGGCTGATTCTTAACCACTGGACCCAGATGCATGGAAACTTTAAAGAACCCACTGAAAGGGAATGGAGATTCAGACTTCTTTGGAGGTGTGGCTGCCACAGAAACATGCAGTCCACTAGTGATGGAGAAACAGGAGGGTGTGGACCACAGTTGAGTTGTAGGAAGGAGGAGGAAGTTGCTAGAGGCATGGGCTGAACAGCTGGTCTCAGGACTTCTGTTACGGTGTAGAAACGGTAGTAATGGGTAACAATCACTCATTCCCAACTTTAGGGTGAAAATGTTCAATATTTCACCAGATGTGTTTTCTTCATGTTTTTAGAGGCTGTAGGCAACACCCAGGGAAAATCCCAATGTAGTTCTCCCCCCAAAAGGCAACATTTTATTACCATTGGTGTATGATTTATGGTAAGAGGGGCAGCCTTAAAAAGGAAAATGAGGTTAGCAAAGAAACCTCTGATCCCCGTGTTGAAAAAAGTAGGAATTTTGCCACTAACCCAGAAGCTCTTACCCTGAGGGCACTGGGGCTTATTGGTCCCCCCCATCCCCCCAGCAAAAGGATCTAGAATCAGTACTACACCACCTACCACCACTATTCCAAAGCGCGGGGATCTGATTTTCTGTACGTTAAACACGATCCAGATTCAGACAGATGGAGTTTTTCTGGTTAGAATTTTCAGAGGAGCCAGGAGAGGCTGCTCTGTGTTAAGGCATGGCTGTGGATAGATGGATGTTGTGGCAGTAGAGAGAGAAACAAGAGTGGGCGAAGGAACAAGGAGATTTGAGACACTGTCCATTTGGCAAGAAAGAGGAGAGTAATGAGACAGTAATGCTTCAGAGGCTATAATATATTACTGATTGTAGATCAATATTGAAAGAGCCCTATCAGACAGAAACTAGTTTTGAAGAGGAAATTGGAACTTAACTGCTTCAGGACAGGATATGGTGGATAAAATAATTTTATGGCACCTTTTCAAATTTGGGCAAGTGCCCCTTTATTGGATTAAGAAATGAGATCTGAGCCAGGCTGAGGGAGCAGAAGAGAGCCTGCTGGGAGTTGGACCAGGCAACTGGAGGCTTGGTCCAAATGCCTCAGACTTCCCCCTCCCCTGGCACCTGTTATCTGCCCAAGCCTTACCCCAGCTCTGCTTCCAGTCCCCGGCCCCCACGCTACTGCCTTCTGTGTTCTTTTTCGAATGCTCCTCCATCCGCTGGCAGAAGGAAGAGAAATTTGAGGGTGTTGGAGCCAAGATGGCCATGGAATGGAGCTGGGCATTGTCATCTAGCAGCTTGAGGAAACCCCATACAGGTGTGATGCCAGGCCCAGGAGACTGTCACTGAACAGACAGCAGGCTTCCCAGGAAAGAAGTCAAGGAGCCTTGTCCAAAGCCTGGGACGCCTGCAAGAGATTTTAATTGAATTTTACACTGACACCATCCAAGGCTTCCTTGAAGTGAAGTGAAGTCGCTCAGTCGTGTCCAACTCTTTGTGACCCCGTAGACTGTAGCCTATCAGGGTCCTCTGTCCGTGGGATTCTCCAGGCAAGAATACTGGAGTGGGTTGCCATTTCCTTCTCCAGGGATCTTCCCNTGACACCATCCAAGGCTTCCTTGAAGTGAAGTGAAGTCGCTCAGTCGTGTCCAACTCTTTGTGACCCCGTAGACTGTAGCCTATCAGGGTCCTCTGTCCGTGGGATTCTCCAGGCAAGAATACTGGAGTGGGTTGCCATTTCCTTCTCCAGGGATCTTCCCTACCCAGGGATCGAACCCGAGTCTCCTGGATTGCGGGCAGACGCTTTACTACCTGAGCCACCAGGGAAGCCCAAGACTTCCTTGAATTCTCTCAAATTAAAAATAATAGTATGTGTTTTGTCTATGTGTGTGTATCTTTGTGTGTGTATGCATTCAGATATAGCTCCCTTGATATGAAAAGAGGTCAAAATTTTTAAGATGAACCTATTGAGTACTCAGTGCATCATGGAAAATTCTATTTTCAAAAAGCTTCTTTAAATTGCATGTTTTGGATAACCCTCAGTTTTTGGTTTGGAAGCAAAACAAATCCGTCCTTGAGTAGATGTTTTCAAGTGGTCCTAAAGCAAAGGAGACAGCATAGCATGCTGGAAAGATAAGCGACTGGGGTCTCATTTTGACATTAAGCAGGTGGTCGGTCATACCAGGAAAAGCATATGCAGGCTTGATTCCTCTGTAAAGGAGGAGAGTAGACCAGGTTATCTGGGTGTAGAAGTCTCATTCCATAAGCTCAGTGTCCCTTGTAAAACATAACTGCCCGTGAGCAAGATTTCTGTCCAGTGTAGAACTCTACTCCCTGCTCTAGTATCCCATGTTGCCGGAACACAGCTCCTAATTGTACTCAGTTCTGTTTTAGACATTTCAGATACAGGGAAACAGACTTGAAGAAAAGTGTAAGGACTTGCTCAAGACCACCCAAGTTCCCAGCAGTCTGTTCCTTTTTTATGTTTGTTTTTCGATTAGCCTATATTTCTTTTTTTTAATATAAATTTGCTGCTGCTGCTGCTGCTAAGTCACTTCAGTCGTGTCCGACTCTGTGTGACCCCATAGACGGCAGCCCACCAGGCTCCCCCATCCCTGGGATTCTCCAGGCAAGAATACTGGAGTGGGTTGCCATTTCCTTCTCCAAAGCATGAAAGAGAAAAGTGAAAGTGAAGTCGCTCAGTCTGTCCGACTGTTAGCGACCCCATGGACTGCAGCCCACCAGGCTACTCCGTCCATTGGATTTTCCAGGCAAGAGTACTGGGGTGGGGTGCCATTGCCTTCCCCGAATATAAATTTAACTGGAGACGATTACTTTACAATATTGTGTTGGTTTTGCCATACATCAACATGAATCCGCCTCGGGTATATCTCTGTCCTCACCAACCCTCCTGCTTGACACCAGCTCTGCTGTGCATGTAAACAGGAGGCGGGGTTACGAGTTGTATAAAAGGTACTGACTTTTCCTGGTGTGTGGGTGTCTCAGGTCAGGAAACAGGACTGTAACCCCATTCATGCTGCTTGATGGTGCCTCCCTTTGAGGCACAGGGGTGGCACCTGAGAAGGCTGCTAAGAAAGGCAGAGCATGGCATCCAGCCCATAGACACATGATATTCCTTCCAGGCTGCCCACCTCTCTCTCCACCATCCAAGGAACTGGAAACACTCAGCCTCCTGAAACCTCTAAGAAAGCAAGGTGATTTCACTCACACATATTTCTATGACATGGATGTCCAAACACGAAGCCAAAGAAAACCAGCTTTTCAGTTTTTGTTTTCTTTAAAGCAGCATGTGACCAGGAATGGATAAGACCAACACAACTGCTTTAATTCTAAATGTCTGCAGTCTGAGAAATCTACCATTCCTTGAGGTAACCTGATAGAACACAGCTTTTGCTACTCAGAAATTAAGGTTTCTGTACTGTGCGTGGACCGCGAGCCTGCATTTAGAAGTCAATGCAAGACCTCGACTGACACTTTCATACCTGCCAGGAGCTGCTGATGAAAACCAGGTGGCCTGTTTAAGCAGAATTCAATTACCCAGATGGCAGCTGTTTCTTAATTCAAAACTTTAACATCGCCTTTTTTCCCCCCCATTATGAAAAAAACCAAAGGGGGAAGAGAATACATTGAGTTTGAGCACTTCTGGTTGATGAGTTTAAAGGCATGACAGGGAAGTGAATTCTTGCCCCCCCACCCCCAACACCCCTCTCCCTACCCCCTCACTCCCCAGGCCCAAGCTCCTTGCAGCTCTAGCCTGCAGCACTGTGTCTGGCAGACTTTTACCAGGAGTGGGAGTGATGGTCCTGAAACCCAGCATTCTCTTGGGTCATTCTTAGGAAGAGAAAGAACTCTGGCTTGCCAATTAGAGACAACCTTAGCAGGTGGTATCTTCCTTCCTCTCTTTCTCTTCCTCTCTCTCTCTTTCTCTTTCTGTGTGTGAAGGGGGAGAGAGGATGTAAAAAGGAAAAAAAAAAAAAAAAACAAACCTATAATGGTTTTAAGTTACACTTGGACACAATGCTTTCTCTCTCTCTCCCTCCTCGTCCCCCGCCCATACCCCATATCCTCAACCAGAGAGGTTACCCTGTATCAGCCCCTGCAGTCCAGAACATGGATAGTCAAGCTTCTTATTCTAAAGGTGACAATTTCTCAGTGAGGCCAGTGCTGCTGTGTTTCAGTGCAGGGTTTATTTCCCCAGTCCTCACCTGCGGTTTGGTGATAACTAGACCAGTTCAGACAGGTGGAGTGTTACCCAACCCTTTCTCACCTAGCTCCTGCATTCTGTTCTGTGGTTTCTGCTACAAGCTGGCTGCATATCCCTAGACAGGCCCGCTGTTGGATACAGGAGGTTGCTGGGGCAAGAGGAAAACCAGCACAAAGCAGGTTCTGTTCTCACTCCCTTCTCCTCTAGACAAATTTTTGTGGATGTCTTCATTCTTCTTTGAACCTTGTTTCTTGCAGGCTGAGTAGGAATTTGAAATCAACAAGATCATTCCTTACACTGTTTGAACTGTTACAATGAGACAGGCAATGTTTCCTTAAGAGTACCATGTCAATTGATTCTCACAGCAGCAGCCCTGGTGATATGGTTACAGATAAAATAGGCTCAAAAGTTACATTTGAGGAAGGAAGACTCAAATTGAGCTACCTTTTAAGGTCAGGGTTTGTATCCTAACAGATTGCTAAAATTATGTCCAAATCCCAATTTCCCACCATATCTAGCAACTTGAAAGCCTCTGTTTGGGGGAAGGAGTAGATAATCAGGATCATGATGAGAATCAGGACATGCATGTAAATGCACAAAAAGGGAAGAAAAAAAAACATGCCATCTCAGAGATTCTGAATCCAATAATACGATCAGAAGAGCTTTGGTAAGCGCACTGATTATGAATATCCCACAGCTCTGGTTGTTGTTGTTGTTGAGTTGCTAATTTGTGTCTGACTCTTTATGACTCCATGGACTGCAGCATGGAGTTTGCTCAAACTCGTGTCCATTGAGTTGGTGATGCCATCCAACTATCTCATCCTCTGTTGTCCCCTTCTCCTCCTGCCTTGAATCTTTCCCAGCATCAGGGTCTTTTCCAATGAGTCAGCTCTTCACATGAGGTAGACAAGGTATTCGAGCTTCAGCTTCAACATCAGTCCTTCCAATGAATATTCAGGTATGATTTCCTTTAGGATTGACTGGTTTGATCTCCTTACTGTCCAAGGGACTCTCAAGAGTCTTCTCTAGGACCACAATTTAAAAGCATCTCTTCTTCAGCACTCAGCCTTCTTTGTGGTCCAACTCTCCCATCTGTACATGACTACTGGAAAAACGATAGCTTTGACAACTGTTTTTTTATGGACCTTTGTCAGCAAAATGATGTCTATGTTTTTTAATATGCTGTCTAGCTTTCTCATAGCTTTTCTTCCAAGGAGCAAGCAAATACTACCACAGATATCTTTCCAAAGCACAAATCCGATCATGACGCCTCCCTGCTTAAAACCCTGCAATGTCTCCCTATGGCCTACAGGATAAAGTCCAAGCCCTTAGAATGGTACCAAAGTCCTCCACAATCAACCCTGCTCACCTCTCCAGGCTTATCTCCTACTGCGTTCTTTCTCTGTCTCACACACACACAACCTATGCTCCAGTGATTTTAAACTCCTGGCCAGTCCTCCCCAGTAGATTAAGTTTATTTAGGTGCCAACGGTCTTACTCATGCAGCTGCTTTTGCTTACAGCCACCCCACAGTGCACAAGCACACATGCGTGTATGCATGCGTACACACACACACACACACGCACACGCACACGTGCACGCCCACAAGACGCTCCACTTCATGAACTCCCATCTATCTTTCAAGATCCACCCAGGGAAGCCCTTTCAGCTCCACAGGCAGAACTGACCACTTCTTCCTTCATGTCCCCATGATATGCTACATAGATATAGCACCTCTCACTGTGTTACTAATATCTCTTTACATGTCTTACTTTATGCCAGATGGTGAACTATTTGAGGGTAGAAAATGTGTCTTAGTTGTCACTATATGCCAGCATCACGCATGATGTTAGGCTCAGAGTAGATCCCCAGTAATGGCTATTTTGGGTTTTGGGGTTTGTTTGTTTGTTGGGGGGTTTTTTATTTAATTTTTGTTTGTTTGTTTGTTTTGGCATGAGTTAGCTCTTACGTCTGTTAAACAATGGAGAGTGCCAGAGGTAGAGGTGGGAGAAGGGATGAAACAGAGGGAACTTCTCTAGCAGGCTTATCAGTAAGAGTCCACACGTAGAGGTTACCTCTCAACCAAATGGCAGCCTCCAGAGTAAAACCTAAGCTGTTAAAAATGAATTGAGCTGGTTACTATTTTTGTACCTGACCTACTTTGGGGTTACTTTCTTAAAAAACTCCCAGACTTTTGTAAATGGACCAAACAACTTTTTGATGATTCTGTATTCTCTCCTATTATGGTGATTTCTCACTTCAGTGAAGGGAAAATCTGCAAAGTCCCTGAAACCCCATTTTAGTGCAAAGGGATCTAAGGAAGAGTGCTGTTCTCAGTGGAACCAGCCTTCACAGAACTTTCTCAATTGTTTTTCCATGGAAGATTTAAAGGCCAAGAACAGCAGATCTATCCACCCCAATGGCAGCCCTCATTGTCTCAGTGCTCATGTCTGTTTTCCCCTGAGAACAAGGAGGGTTCCACGACAGTTTGCTCCTGCTGCCTCTCCTTTGCCTCCAGCTTGCCTGCGCTGGCTTGTAAGCCTGCCTGAAGCCATGTCTCTGCTGCCTGGGTGCAGATAGGACTCTGGCAGTAGAATACTTTCAGTTCCAGACCCTTTGTTTGTTGCCATTTAATTTTTGTTTGCAATGCCCCATGGTGGTTGATTTGTAGAGAACAAAATATGCATTTTTACATGCCAGGATATTGTAACATTTAATAATGTTTTGATACTATTATCACAATAATAATCCCTGGGGTGAGGGGAGTAGCAGTGTGTTGGAAAGTGCTGGAAAAGAAGACCGGGCCTGACTCTGAATTTGAGGACACAGTGTAAAACACTTGGGGGGAACAACTAATGAGTCCTTTATAATTGTTTTCTTGACAAAGACTGCTATTAATAAGAGCAAATTGTGTAAGTGGCAGTTGTAATAAAGGAGGGCTTCCCAGGTGGCTCAGATGGTAAAGAATCTACCTGCAGTGCAGGAGACTGGGGCTTGATCCCTAGGTGGGGAAGATCCCCTAGAGAAGGGACTGGCAGCCCACTCCAGTACTCTTGCCTGGAGAATCCCAGGGATGGGGGAGCCTGGTTCCTAGTTCCCTGACCGGGGATCAAACCCAGGCCCTCTACATTAGGAGCATGGAGACTTAGTCACTGGACCACCAGGGAAGTCCCTAGAACTGTGCTTTTAAAGCAATGGGTATTGCATCTGCTGCTAGATGGGGACAAGCAGATTTGCAGTGGTGGGATAGATACTGGCTAGGAGAAACTTTGAAATTGTGAGAAGAACTGGCTTCAATGCAGTAAATATTGTAACTTTTAATGCAGTAACAGTGGCAGCTAAGTGGCTTCCTGGAGTACCAAGGAAATGGTTAAAAATAAAGATGCATGCCCAAGATTGTTTCCATGATACCTCTAGTGCAAGCTGGACCAAAGACTTCTATCTTTCCAGTTTCCGAGCTCATTGATCTCCCAAGTGTTTGCTTCCAATGGAAAATGCTAACTTTGTTGTAGGTTCCAACTCTTTTTCTAAAGCCCTTAATTGCAATGGCATGTTTATTCATTTCAGCAAGTACTTACTCAAAGTGCTAGCACTCTTGGCTCAAAATACTGACTTGCATCATGTTTTTCAGACGTCTCCTGACTACTCACAATGACTGGGCCAACACTCCGTGGTTGTGTCAAATTCTCCTCGCAGCCGTCCACATTTGGCAGCCTTGGGGGCTGTAAATGCTGAGTCTCTGGTTCCATCAGTTTAATTGTTTCCCAAGCTAGGAGCTTAATTAGAACTGATAGTATAAGAGGTAGATAGAACAGAGAGATGGAATTTGTCCCCACATTCTCTTCTGGAAGTTTCTTTATCCTCAGCACTGCTCTGGGAGTTTGAAAAGATGCCCAATAGTTCTACCAATGTTCAGGGACTGTCCAGTTCCAATCACTCCCTGAGCCTCAGTTTCTTCACATAAAATGAGAGGAATGTTTGCTTTCCAAGGTTCCATTCAGAAAGCTCTCTCAAGAGGGGAAAGAGGCCTGTCCCCCAAAATGGTATTTCTCCCTTTGGTCACCCACGTCCCAAGGCATCTGTGACTTCTGCACCTCAGTTTCGTCCACAATGTCTCTTTGTCTTAATTTTATAGGCATGCTCAGGGCTCCATTGTACAATCCAGCAGGGATTCTTTTCATCACTCTTTCCCATAAAAAGTTTTCAGCTCCAGCTTCCTTACCATATTTTTTCCCCTTCACCTCTTAAGATTTGTCCTCAACACCTGATGATAAACTTTATCCCTAAAAACACTCCTGAGAATTGCCCAGAAGTACCTGGACCATAACACTTGGCTGAGCATTGATAGAAATATCAACATTAGAGGAACAGTAGCAACAACATACGGAGAAGGCAGTGGCACCCCACCCCAGTACTCTTGCCTGGGCAAATCCCATGGATGGAGGAGCCTGGAAGGCTGCAGTCCATGGGGTCACTGGGAGTTGGACACTCTGAGCGACTTCACTTTCACTTTTCACTTTCATGCATTGGAGAGGGAAATGGCAACCCACTCCAGTGTTCTTGCCTAGAGAATCCCAGGGACGGGGGAGTCTGGTGGGCTGCCACCTATGGGGTCACACAAAGTCTGACATGACTGAAGCAACTTAGCAGCAGCAGCAACAACATAACTTGTCTGATATTCTGAAATGTTTTCGTCAAATTATGTGTCTTTCAACAGGACTGAAATTTAAAAATGGGTTATCAAATGACTTGAAAATGGAATGGGATACACCTTGAGAAGTGGGATTAGGTGGGTGAAAACAGGGGTGAGGGAGTGTTTGTTGATCTATAGCAAACATTTTTATAAAATGTTCTCAGACTCAATGATTCACACGGTAGACTGATAAGAGTAGAAATAGGCAAAAGAGGCTCTCACTGGGGTCTTCTTGGTTATAAAAAAGAAGAAGCACATGGAAACTCTCTGTACTTGTGAGGATAGCCCCGTTGAAAGCAATTAGTATCCTTCCACCAAAAATTCCCCGGTGCCATGCTCAGAGACCAAATTTTACAAGTCGGAAAACGGTTCTCATCTTACAATTTTGAGACCAGGCTCCGCCATCACTAGCTGAGTGGCCTTGTTTTGAGAAAATCCTCAAACCTCCCGTTTCCCACTCTGTAAAATGCATCTAAAGCCCTTTGCCTTCCAGACTTGTGAGACTCCCAGAAAGGATTTTATATGTAAAAGTGCTTTGTGGAGCAAAAGTAAATTTCTGATTTTAATACTTCTTCCTTTTATGCCTTTTCCCCAGTCTGAAATATAGCTAAAACTTTGAGGTCCTCTTGAAAGGACCTTCAGTAATCTTCAGCTGCCAAATAAACAGCTGAAAAGGCCAGGGGAAATAAATGCCTGATCTTTCAGGGTTATGTTGTTGAATGAAAACTTAAAAAGTGATAACTTTCGTTAGTTGGGTGGTAAAGGTGGTCCACCAGCAGGAGAAACCTGCATTGTTCAGACTTTTGCTTTCTACATTTTGTTTTTGCTCTTGCTGTGCTTTCTCTGCTCAGAGCAGGGCCCTGGGGATAAGTAACCTCAAACAAGCTGAGAGACCTTTAGTAAGCAAAAATCCTCCTACAGGTTAGCAGTAATGGTGGATATAATGCATGAAAATAAAGCGTTTCCTAGACCTTTAGAGGCAGAGCCTTGATAACACTTCATAAATTCCTTCTGTTGAATTAGCAGCATCGGGAACTCTGTTCTGGATTTAGGGGTTTTTGCCCCAGCAGGCATGAATTTGAATTTACAGCTCCTCTGCTCTTCATGGCCTGTGCTGATTTAACCAAGCCTGCAGGTCGCTGGAGAAGGCACCAGTCCTGAACAATGCATTCTTGGGCAAGAGGAAAGAAACAGTTTCTTCTATGAAGGAACAAGACTTACTCTAATGGCCTAACAGCTAACACAGTTGCTAGTTTTTTCCGCCGTTCGATTTTCTTTCTTCCTTCCCTTCTTCCCAGTTTCTTTCAAGGCTTCACCTCTTTATTTTTTCACGTTAAATTAATAGTTGAAATTAACAGGGCCAGTTTTAGCTTGCTTAGGAAGTTAATGTTTTCCCTGTTTGTTGTCAGAATTCCCAGAGACGTGGAGTGACTCTCTCCTGCAAACCTTGTGCTTTCCCAGAGCATGCTTAACTTCCTGAAAACACTGTTAATAAAACCTTGCTTTTTAACTGCGGGAAACCTTCAGCCATTGCAGCCTCTGCAGAAGCTGTAATGGGAGGAATGCCACACAGCGCAGCCAGGCCAGGGCCCTCTGGGGGGTTTCTGGGCTTCTCACCACACTCTGGGCCCAGATCCCTCAGAGAACCAAAGGCTGAGGTGAGAGAGGCCCTGCTGTGCCAGGTGGAAGGCCAGGAGACAGGCCCTCAAACATCTGCCCCTCCGCGTTGAACTCCGGGAGTTGGTGATGGATAGGGAGGCCTGGCGTGCTGCGATTCATGGGGTCGCAAAGAGGCAAACACTACTGAGTGACTGAACTGAAGATATTATCGATACCATGTATAAAGTAGATAACTAATAAAAACTTACTGTATAGCACAGGGATCTCTACTCAAAGCACGGAAACCAAAAAAGCAGGACATTGTTAAAGATTTGATGAGGCAGTGAGACAGGGTAGGGTTAGGAGTCTCCCAGTTCTTTAGCTTGAGCACCTGAGAATACTGTGGTACTAGCCTTTATCTAATCACTGTCTGGGTCATAGTAATGGCCTGTATTTATTTAGGGCTTACAGTGTGCCAAGTATGTGCATTATGTATGTGTGTATGTATGTATATATACATGTGTGTGTGTAAAATCACATTTATTCTTTTCAATATCTCTGTCTTAGAGACTTAGAGATGAGGAAAGTAAGGCTAGTGAGGTTAGCTTCCTCACTTCCAAGGACTTGTATGTAAGTGCTGGCATCAGAAATTAAATGCAAGGATGCTGAACCCAGAGCCACGTCAGTGGGATATCGAAAAAGTCATACTCTGGGAAATTCTCATTCTGCATTGGTGTTGCTAAGATTCTTATTACCAGGTTCTCTTTGGTCCTGAAGTTGACTCAAATGGTGATCGGTTCACTGCAATTTGTATCCTCACCCTAGATGTGGAAGGATGAGAAGTACCGACCACTCATTTGTCTCTTTGTGCTGGAAAAAAAGTAGTGCAGATAGACTGGAATTATAAATGGAAATGAAGTTTGAGGATTATTCTTGACATTTATTTTGTTTCCAGTTAATATAATAAGAGATTTAGTTGTATATAAATCATCTATATCAAATGAACAACTCCAGAGGGGATTGCTCTGGGTACAGTATTTTCCTCAATGACTAGTCAGTATTGGGAGCACACTGTTACTATGGATCATGCTTAATGGGATTGTTCCTTTCTGATACTTGTAGGACTCTCCTCCTCCCATTGAGTGATTACACACATCCTTGATTCATGACCCTTCTTTCTTTGCACTCCTAATATAGTCTACTTTTGTGACTTCACTTCTCACCACCCTGCTATTCCTGACACCCTCTGTGCACTTGACCCCTCTTAGAGCACTGGATAGCATTTTTTGTCCACCAGTTCTATGCTGGAAAGAGACAGTAGGGAGAGTGCACTCTAGAAAACAGAGTGGTGAGAGGTGATGAGGATACTGAGAACCATGAAATATCTGGCCATAAGCAGAAGCAAGCCAGGTCCAAAGTCCTACTTAAGACATTTAAGGAAGTCTTGTGTATACTTTCCATGCAGGCCCTGTGACCTTGGAGGCAAATCAATAATCAGATTCTGATCATTGTGCTGTTACATTTGTAGATAGAGAGCATTCACTATACAGTGCTCAACTGAATATATGTCATTCACACACAATACATAGGAACCATAATTCCTACGTCTGACTCCCTAAGCATAGTGTCTTGTATATAAACAGGACAAACACAGCCTAACCGGAGACAGTTCTGAGAGGCTAGTGGAAGCCACAGAAGAATGCTGAGCTGGAGCGTTTATAGGACAAAAGAGGGGAAGCGTTCATAACCCATTAGGCACTGTTCAGAAGATTTCTAAACAAAATACAAGTTAGATTAGTGCCTAAAGGGAAGAATGAATGTATTTTGACACTGTGTCCAACCCTCCCAATGCCCACCCCCTGTACCATGACGTGTCTCTTAGTGAATAAAAGAGACAGAAGACACATAAGACAAGAACGCAGAGGGAATTCAAAACTGGGAAGAGGGAGGAGGTGGAGGACACCAACCAACTAATCCTCCCGTTTTTGAAATCAGAGAAAACCTTGGCATTCAGTGATGATGAATCAATGCTGCTGACAGATACATCATGTTAGGATCCCAACAATCTAATTCTTCCATCAACAGAGAAGGCAGGTGATTACCACATTATCAGAAGGCTTAAGAAACATGGAGGAAATGCCATACAAGTTCTAGTGCAGCATTATCTGACTCATCCTGCTAAAGATACAGGACTATGTTCTAAACTCATCAGCAGTCCTGGAGAAGGTTGGGATGGGGATGGGGAAGTGGGTTAAAATCTGACGGGGGCAATCCTTCTTAGGAGAAAAAGTCTTTTGATTGGAAAAATGAAAAAAATTGAAGAGTCATTTCAGTTGTAGAAAGATGAGCCTTAGGATATGGCTGGTTGTGAGACCAGTACATAAAGACAGCATTGAATTGTTCTGCCTAAGAAATGGGGAGAATTTAATTTTCAAGGACAGGCATGAGAGAGGGATATCTCGTCTCTGAGCAGTGCAGAGATGAAAGGAGAAGGAGGGAAATAACATTCAAGGAAAAGTCACAAAAGGACTAGTTCTCAATAGCAAAATGGCCAGAGAACTTTTGAGAAAGTGAATGCCTAATATTAATCGTATCAATTGTGCTGTAACTCAGTGTAAGCACTCACCAAATCAACAATAAAAGTCTGTTACATGTAACCGTTTAATAAAACTGCCTTATTTGGATCGCGCTTTGGAGAATTTTGAAAAAAGGGTTTTGATATTTGTTGAGTAAATGAAAGAAAGCAAATGGACCTTCCATAAGAAGTCAGAGATAAATGAGATAAAAATTCAGCGGAAGCCAAAAATTTGAAGTAGATGTGACTGTAAGAAACAGGTCCCAGATGATCCTAAGATACACACTGGGGTACACATTAGATTTTTCCGCCATAGTGAAATGGACACTGAAATTATTGGAATTTAAATATTAAAACCCTTATGGTTAGAATACTGAGAGGCTTACATCTGAGCTATACTGTGTACGTCAGAAAATTGTTTCATCTGCTTCCTGTTGTTTAGAATAGCTTCAAATGGAAAATTAAATACTCAACATAGTGCAAGAAAAAAGTAATAATACATCTGCTAGACAGAAAATTATGCAATCAATAAAATAATATTTATAAAGCATTTAAAATAAATTGATAAAAGATTTTGTTACGTTGTTCAGTAAAAACAAATGATCAGATTGTATACGTAGTATGACTAGAACTCTATATGTGGCCTAAATTTATCCTAGGGATATAGAGATGGCTTGATTCTGAGAAATTCTTTCATATACTTCCACCAGTTAACAGATCAATGACAACTGCATTTATTTCCATAGATACCAAAAACACATCCATTCTTGATTTTTATAGTTCATTAAAATAATAATCAGTTCAGTTCAGTCGCTCAGTCATGTCCGACTCTTTGAGACCCCATGAATCGCAGCACGCCAGGCCTCCCTGTCCATCACCAACTCCCAGAGTTCACTCAGACTCACCTCCACCGAGTCAGTGATGCCATCCAGCCATCTCATCCTCTGTCATCCCCTTCACCTCCTGCCCCTAATCTCTCCCAGCATCAGAGTCTTTTCCAATGAGTCAACTCTGCATGAGGTGGCCAAAGTACTGGAGTTTCAGC
>SJYX01001660.1:707325-759580 GCA_006410675.1 Oreotragus oreotragus | reverse complement strand
CACTGGAGTGGGTTGCCATTTCCTTCTCCAGTGCATGAAAGTGAAAAGTGAAAGTGAAGTCGCTCAGTCATGTTCGACCCTCAGTGACCCCATGGAGCGCAGCCTTCCAGGCTCCTCCATCCATGGGATTTTCCAGGCAAGAGTACTGGAGTGGGGTGCCATTGCCTTCTCTAATGACAAACCTAGACAGCACATTAAAAAGTAGAGACACTGCTTTGCCAACAAAGGTCGATATAGTCAAAGCTATGGTTTTTCCAGTGGTCATATATGGATGTAAGAGTTGGGCCATAAAGTAGGCTAAGCACTAAAGAATTGATGCTTTTGAATTTTGGTGTTGGAGAAGACTCTTGAGAGTCCCTTGGCCTGCAAGGAGATCAAACCAGTCCATTCTAAAGGAAATCAACCCTGAATATTCATTGGAAGGACTGGTACTGAAGCTGAAGCTCCAATACTATGGCCACCTGACATGAAGAACTGACTCAATGGAAAAGACCTGATCCTAGGAGAGATTGAAGGCAAAAAGAGAAGAGTGTGGCAGAGGATGAGATGGTTAGATAGTATCACTGACTCAATGGACATGAATTTGAGCAAACTTCGGGAGATAGTGAAGGACTGGGGAACCAGGCCTGCTGTAGTCCATGGAGCCTCAAAGAGTCATACACAACTTAGCGTCTGACCAGCAGTGCAGAGTTACTGAACAGAACCATTGTAGAACAGAGGGTATAATAGTGCTAATAGCAGCTCGAAGTAGAATGGACCCAGAACCTTTCCCCGCCACTATATAAAAAAGAAATCTAGAAAATGTACTCCATGCCAAAAGGCTTAAAAGCCAAATTTCTACCCATTGGCTGAAAGTGAATCAGACTTAACAACATACATTTTGTATCCTAACCTTATTCCTGGCTTCATGTCAAACTGGGTCTCATTTTCCTCTTATATTACGCCAGTTTTTTTGGTTGCAAGTTATAGTAAGTTTAATTTTTAAAGATGGACTTTATATACTTCCTCTAAAATCATAGTTTAACAATTTCATTACTTTTCTTCCCACTAAATTTTATAAAATAGAACAAAATGCACTAAATTGCTTATAAAATTGTCCAAATATTTCTGCATAAAATGACAATGCAGTCAAAACAAAACTGTATCTGGAAAGTAGGTCCAGAAAGCAGATGTTTTAATTGTCCATTGTATTGATGAATTGAAGTCTGAGCTGGTAGAGTTATAGGAGTACTGATGTAAAATATATGAAGGTACAGATTTTAAATCTGCACCCTCCCAAGAGGTCTTTCAAAAAAATAGCTGAAATATAACTGGTTACAATAACATAGCTTTACATTTCCTAAATTTGTCTATTATATATTTTAGGTCTAAACATCTGACTCATTAAGGAAATAATTACAACTTAACTAGTGAGAAGTCAAAGATATAACTGAGAATTTCTTAAACAGGCAAAAACAAACAGAAAATCAAATGGAGTTGTGTCTGAAAACTGTTTTTTTTTTTTTTTCTGAAATATGCTTTAATAGATTCTGTAAGGAATAAGTCAATGGAGATGCTGCTGCTGCTGCTAAGTCACTTCAGTCGTGTCCGACTCTGTGTGACCCCATAGACGGCAGCCCACCAGGCTCCCCTATCCCTGGGATTCTCCAGGCAAGAATACTGGAGTGGGTTGCCATTTCCTTCTCCAATGCATGAAAGAGAAAAGTGAAAGTGAAGTCGCTCAGCCTGTCCGACTGTTAGCGACCCCATGGACTGCAGCCCACCAGGCTCCTCCGTCCATTGGATTTTCCAGGCAAGAGTACTGGGGTGGGGTGCCATTGCCTTCCCTGCAATGGAGATGAGCTCTATAGTATTGAATACAATATCTCAAATGTCATCAAAGATGAAGATGATGCTCTAAAGTTAGAATTTTCCCATTTTCTTCCTGGAAATCACCTAAAGCAACTCAGAGGAATAGACACAATAACACAAACTTCTTTTTTGCAAAACATATACTAAAACAATAATAAACTAAAAAAACAAGAGTAGGGTTCCCAGTAGAAGGGAGGTCAAGCAAATATGTATGCAAGGAACAAGAGAAATAGCATTGTAGCTTCAGATCTCAGAGTCAGAAAAATACACTTCTTAAAAAATAAGGACCACTAGCTGAGATGCAAAATCCAAAGGCCTTGCATGCAACAATGGAAATAGGATGCACGTGTGGGGGTAGGAACTCTTCTGGACCTAGCTTACTTCTAAAAATAAAAAACAATGACAACAAACAAGGAATCATAAAAAATTAGCTATATTTTGCAGCAAAAGTCTTTCTCAAAGAAAATGAGAGTAGAGATTTGGCATTTTGAAAAACCTCTATAATGACTACCCTCATTCAGTTCAGTTCAGTTCAGTTGCTCAGTCGTGTCCGACTCTTTGTGAACCCATGAATCACAGCACGCCAGGCCTCCCTGTCCATCACCATCTCCCAGAGTTCACTCAGACTCACGTCCATCGAGTCGGTGGTACCATCCAGCCATCTCATCCTCGGGCGTCCCCTTCTCCTCCTGCCCCCAAATCCTCCCAGCATCAGAGTCTTCTCCAGAGTCAACTCTTCGCATGAGGTGGCCAAAGTACTGGAGTTTCAGCTTTAGCATCATTCCTTCCAAAGAAACCCCAGGGCTGATCTCCTTCAGAATGGACTGGTTGGATCTCCTTGCAGTCCAAGGGACTCTCAAGAGTCTTCTCCAACACCATAGTTCAAAAGCATCAATTCTTTGGCGCTCAGCCTTCTTCACAGTCCAACTCTCACATCCATACATGACCACAGGAAAAACCATAGCCTTGACTAGATGAACCTTAGTCGGCAAAGTAATGTCTCTGGTTTTGAATATGCTATCTAGGTTGGTCATAACTTTTCTTCCAAGGAGTAAGCGTCTTCTAATTTCATGGCTGCAGTCACCATCTGCAGTGATTTTGGAGCCCCCCAAAATAAAGTCTGACACTGTTTCCACTGTTTCCCCATCTATTTCTCATGAAGTGATGAGACCAGATGCCATGATCTTCGTTTTCTGAATGTTGAGCTTTAAGCCAACGTTTTCACTCTCCTCTTTCACTTTCATCAAGAGGCTTTTGAGCTCCTCTTCACTTTCTGCCATAAGGGTGGTGTCATCTGCATATCTAAGGTTATTGATGTTTCTCCTGGCAATCTTGATTCCAGCTTGTGCTTCTTCCAGCCAAGGGTTTCTCATGATGTACTCTGCATAGAAGTTAAATAAGCAGGGTGACAATATACAGCCTTGACGTACTCCTTTTCCTATTTGTAACCAGTCTGTTGTTTCATGTCCAGTTCTATGTGTTGCTTCCTGACCTGCATACAGATTTCTCAAGAGGCAGGTCAGGTGGTCTGGTATTCCCATCTCTTTCAGAATTTTCCACAGTTTATTGTGATCCACACATCCTCATTAGGAAAATTAAAAACTTGACAAACTCACATACAAAATTCTGGGTCATCAAGATCATAATTCCAGCAAACTCCCCAAAATTTCCTAAACTCCCAAAATGATTAATCCTGGAGAAACTCATCTGCTTTAAAGATGAGCAGTGAAAAAGGGATGCATCACCAGAGGCACATAAATATACTACAAGGGAAAAAAAAAGAAACAAGAGGAAACAAGTTAGAATATATTAGAAACAAATCATATTAGGTAGAAAATTTTTCTACTTTAGCAGACCAGTAGACTGAGACTACTTTTCCGACAGAAATTTAAGTAGCACAATCAAGCAATACCCTTTATGAGGAAAGACTGTAAAGATGTATTTAATAATTTAAGGAAGAAATCATAAGATGAGAGGAAGAGAGAAAATATACGTTCATGTATGAAGTGGAAGAAAAAAATAACAAAACCATTACAAAAATAAAGGCAAAATGAGAAACACAATAAATAAAAAATTGCAGAAAACAATAAATAAATAGAAGACAGATATAAGAAAAGCCAGAAAAATAAGATTGAAATAAAGAGATAGAAGAGAGGAAATTGACTCCAGATTCACATAGAGTTCTAAAAGAAAAAAAAAAAAAAGAAAGAAAAAGAATGAATAACTTATAATAGAGTTCAAGTCTATTTCTCTGAGATTAAATATTTGGATTCAAATAGTGAAAGATCCACTCTGTGAAAGAACTATGTATTCAAAATAAGATATATCTTAGCAAATTTATAGGATTTCATTGAAAATGAAAAATGCATTTGGTAACCAGGCAAAAAAGTTTTAAGGTACAGGCTATGAGTGGGGGATCAAGCTGGACCCAGACTTCTCCATAGAAAAGTTCAAAGCTACAGATTGCAGAGGAATCCTACAACACTGTTAAGGAAAGAAAGCTGTGAGGATGAAGAGGACTGTAAGAATTTTATATCTAGCTAAACTATAATTTAAAAAAATAAAGCTATGTATAAGAACTCAGGAAATACTAAAATAATGAGAACTTAAAAATATTATTCCCCTGAGTTCATCTTAAGTAATCTACTAGAATAAGAAAAACTATAGAAAAAAAAAAAAGATTGTTATGCATTAATTCTATTAACAATGAAGAGTTTTAAAATATGTAGATTACAATTACAAAAGAGTATACATGCTGCATTCCCTAACAAAGTACATATAGTAAAGTTAATAAAAGATAGAAAGGGCAGGAGCAAAAAGAGAAGAAATTTAAATTTTCCAATTCCCTCCTCTTTAATAGCTGCAGATCAAAGTACATCACTAAAAGTTAACAAAGATTTAATACAGATATACATACACGTATTTGTTGTGGCATCCGGTCCCATCACTTCATGGGAAATAGATGGGGAAACAGTGGAAACAGTGTCAGACTTTATTTTGGGGGCTCCAAAATCACTGCAGATGGTGACTGCAGCCATGAAATTAAAAGACGCTTACTCCTTGGAAGAAAAGTTATGACCAACCTAGATAGTATATTCAAAAGCAGAGACATTACTTTGCCGACTAAGGTCCGCCTAGTCAAGGCTATGGTTTTTCCTGTGATCATGTATGGATGTGAAAGTTGGACTGTGAAGAAGGCTGAGTGCCGAAGAATTGATGCTTTTGAACTGTGGTGTTGGAGAAGACTCTTGAGAGTCCCTTGGACTGCAAGGAGATCTAACCAGTCCATTCTAAAGGAGATCAGTCCTGGGTGTTCATTGGAAGAAATGATGCTAAAGCTGAAACTCCAGTACTTGGCACCTCTTGAGAAGAGCTGACTCATTGGAAAAGACTGATGCTGGGAGGGATTGGGGGCGGGAGGAGGAGGGGACGACCGAGGATGAGATGGCTGGATGGCATCATGGACTCGATGGACGTGAGTCTGAGTGAACTCCAGGAGATGGTGATGGACAGGGAGGCCTGGCGTGCTGCGATTCATGGGGTCGCAAGGAGTCGGACACGACTGAGCGACTGAACTGAACTGATCTGATTTGTTGTTGTCGTTGTTCCATCACTAAGTCATGTCCTACTCTTTGCAACCCCATGAACTGCAGCACGCCAGGCTCTTCTGTCCTTCACTGTCTCCCAAAATTTGCTCAAATTCGTGTCCATTGAGTAGGTAATGCTATTTAACCATCTCATCCTCTGCTGCCCCAATCTTTCCCAGCATCAGGATCTCTCCCAATGAGTCAGCTCTTATCAACTCTTTTAGTTATCTACTGCTGTATACAACACACACCTAAAAATTATTGGCTTAAAAACAGTTATCTCTCATGATTCTATGGGTTGATTAGGCTGAGTTGGATCCCTGGGTTGGGAAGTTCTCCTGGAGGAGGGCATGGCAACCCACTTCAGTATTCTTGCCTGGAGAATCCCCATGGACAAAGAAGCTTGGTGGGCTACAGTCCATGGGGTCGCAGAGTCGGATACAACTGAGTGACTAAGCACAGCACAGCATACTCTCTAGAGTAATTAAAAGTCTATATTTTAAATCATTTAATTAGTTAACAATTCTAAGATTCTAATATTAAATAATGTTTATTTGGCGAAACAGTTTCAATAATGGGTAAAACTTATCTATAGGTCTTTGAAGAATTTTGCTCACATGTTCCTTCTTTAGCATGGTTACCTAAAGAAGAACATTTATCTTGTCCTCTTTACCTAACTGATGGATATGTTTCAAACCCATGATCTCTGTGGTTAAGTTTTAGATTAACTTTTTCAGCTTGGTTCACAAAGTAGTATTATGACTCACACATTTATAGTTCCTGACACAATAGAGAAGCAGAAGCTTGACCAGGAGCCCAGCATCAGAGAAATGGAAAATGGTATATAGATGGATAACCAGGGTTGACATGGCAGGAAAAATGTAGATGTTCTAAGGTTAAACATTCATTGTGAAGTTTGGGGGCACATTTAAATATTTTCTGAATGTTACATGACACCACTTGAATTGATTATTTGTTGTTATTTTAAGCATAACTCATGAATTTTAGACCTTTTCCAGACACATATTATTGTTCCTATGTTATATCCCATAACTTGCTTAAAGTATTTGGCTCTCTTCAATGTGGAATATATCCAACTTGGAACCAAAAATATGAGAGTTATGTGAGATTTCAATAGTACTTTCCAAAAGTAATATACCATTTTCATCAGCAGTATTCTGCTTTCTCTCAAATATAAATATAAAAACTACATCCAACATTTTAAAAAGAGGCAAGTGTGTTTGAAATATTATATAGTTGTTTAGTGTTGAAATAATTATATTATTTCTTGCTATCTCAGAAAACGAAGGATAGTAAGTCTACAAAGATAAACAACAATTTAGAGGGGTGGGCAAGGGTCAACTCAAGAAAAAAGTTGTGTTAGTTTTTTGTCTA
This sequence comes from Oreotragus oreotragus, assembly GCA_006410675.1. Classification (NCBI taxonomy): domain Eukaryota; kingdom Metazoa; phylum Chordata; class Mammalia; order Artiodactyla; family Bovidae; genus Oreotragus; species Oreotragus oreotragus. The sequence continues at coordinate 752,747 of SJYX01001660.1, read as the reverse complement.
CCCCACATTTCTCCTTTTTGGAAATCACCCTCTTGTCTGTCACATGATTCTGGTAAATTTGTCAGTTAAGGAGCTACTCGGAGAAGGCAACGGCAACCCACTCCAGTACTCTTGCCTGGAAAATCCCATGGACGGAGGAGCCTGGTAGGCTGCAGTCCATGGGGTCGCTAAGAGTTGGGCACAACTGAGTGACTTCACTTTCACTTTTCACTTTCATGCATTAGAGAAGGAAATGGGAACCCATTCCAGTATTCTTGCCTGCGACGGGGGAGCCTAGTGGGCTGCCGTCTATGGGTTCACACAAAGTCGGACACGACTGAAGTGACTTAGCAGCAGCAAGGAGCTACTTCCCTGCCCCAAAGTTTGCATGTGACTAAACAGGGATAACCAGAGCTTCTGTTCAGTGATTGAGATGAAAATTAGGCAGGGCAGGGGGTGGGGGGAGGAGGAAGAGGCTGTCTCTTCCAAGAGGTTGACATTAAAATGCATGTAACAGTACAAATGTTACAATCCATTTTTTTCACTACGTAAAGACAGCTTGGCTGAAGATGAAATCAACAGAGAGGGACACAGAAATAGAGTGAAAAACAAATAGACTGGCCACAGGACCTCATTTAAACACTTGGATCAAGCTATTCCTAAACCATGAAAAGAATAACAGAAATTACATAATAAGGTAAAATGGTTGATTTCATTAAACTAATATTCAGTTATTTTGGAAACAAACCTATTTGCAGAATACAGCTGTAAACCCAAATTTTGTAACACCACACATCAATAGTCCTTGTACCTCTTTTTGTATGCCATATTCATTGGAATTAAATTTATGTATTTTACCTAGTAGCTCAGCTGGTAAAGAATCCGTCTGCAATGCAGGAGACCCCATTCAATCAGGGGTCGATCAGGGTTCAGGAAAATCCCCTGGAGAAGGGATAGGCTACCCACTCCAGTATTCTCACCTGGAGAATTCCATGGACAGAGGAACTTGGTGGGCTACAGTCCATGGGGTTGCAATGTCGGACACAACAAAGCAACTTTCACTTTCACCTTATAAAAGCCTACAGTTCTGTTTTGTTAGCATCACCATACTTATAAAATGGTGTTTGTGCAGCGATTTGGATATTTTAAAATATTGTGCCCATATTTTGGAAAATTGAATAACGAAGGTGACAATATTAATGGGTTTTCCATGGAATTCTCCAGGCAAGAATACTGGAGTGGGTGCTAAGCACGCATGCTAAATCGCTTCCATTGTGTTCCATTCTTTGCAACACTATAGACTATAGCCTGCCAGGCTCCTCTGTCCTTGGGATTCTCCTGGGAAGAATACTGGAGTGGGTTGTCATGCCCTCCTCCAGGGAAAATTTCCTGACCCAGGGATTGAACCCTTGTCTCTTACGTCTCTTGCATTGGCAGATAGGTTATTTAGCACTAGCACCACCTGGGAAACCCGTTGGAATGCGTTAGTCATTCCCTTCTCCAGGGGATCTTCCCCACCCAGGGATCAAACATGCTTCTCCTGCATTGCAGGCAGATTCTTTGCCATCTGAGCCACCAGAGAGGTTTATCAGTGGGTTTAGATAACTCTGAAGTTTGAAAACAGAACCTCTTTGCAAGTTGGTTGTTAAATTTTTTGGACTTCAACTTTCTCATATATTTCCTAGATGCTTTATGAGGGAAAATTAAGGGTGGTGTTAAGACAATGAATATAATCCTAATAAGATTATACATAACAAATTACAAAAAAAGGAGACACATTAAATTTTTTTTCTAACAGCTACTATACCCTGCTATGAATATCTTGATACTAAAATAAGTTTCATTTACTCACTAAAAAACAAAAAGAAGCCAAATCTGATAACACATTGGAGTAGCTGAGAACAACAAAATAAAACAAAAACTTCCACTGTGAGATAAATAAAAATCTACATATTGAAATGGACTGAATTTGTATAAAGAAGGAATTACATTATATTGAAGCAAACCAGTGACTATTTGGTTCATATCAATAATTGTAAAATCAGTATAGAGTGAAATGAGAGAATAAGCAAATATTAATAAATTAAGCAATAATGAAGTAAGTAATAATTTAATTTAAAATGTATTTTAAATGATTAACAATGTCTATATAACCTTTTAGCTAATAATAGACTGAAAATATTTTAAGATTTAAAAAATTTATATATATATGTTAATTAATTAAAATTATAAGGTACTTTATTCAACAAAAATAGTCCACTGGTAAAAACCAATAATTCTATACAACAAAGCTTACAAGTCATTGGTATCTCAAATCATGGCAATAAATTATGTGGATATTTCTAACACAAAGCATGTATCTGTAACCAGTGTTTCCATGGGAATTTACATTTATATCAATACAAAAGCTAAATTATTTTAACAAAAATGATCTTTAAAAAAAATAATCCACACAATTCCTATAAATGACCATCATCCATTACATATTGGTAATATTATTTAATATTAATGTATATAATCTTTCCAGGAACCATCCGTTATACGAAGCTATATAATTAAAACTTTAAAACTTTGGTATTGAATTGAATCATTATAATTTCAAAATATATTAGAAATAGTAACACATAAACATATGACCTAAAATGAACCTACTTCTTTTAGAATCATAGAACCTTGAGAATATCTTAGATATCTAATGTAACCTCTTTTTTTCATAGTGAATAAATAGATGTCCAGAGAAATTTATTTAGGCAATTAAGTAACAACAAGACCAGCAGTAAAATTTGGTCTCCTAACTAGTTTAGATGTTAAAATAAGGATTTCTGTATCTAGATGGTTGTTGTTTTATGAGGGCTTGTGATCTATGACACATTTATTATACCCAGATTGAGAGCTTCTTGCAAGCAAAATCTATACACTATCACTTTCTATTCAAAATATCTAAGGTTGGCAGTTCTTCCTCCAATACAAAGATAGCTTCTAACAAACAGATCCTCCCCTTCCCCTCATCCCCTTAGGTAAAACAACAAAAAACTCTGGAAAAAATTAAAAGTTCAACCACCTAAAGTTTCTAAAGAGTTCAGAAAGGAAAAGTAGACAGATTTAAGAGGGAAACAAAAAGTTGGAGGCAATAACCTTCAAAAGATTAATTTTCTCTATTTCAGACTTTACTCTGAGGTCATACACAGAGGTAGCACAGTGAAAAGTAGTTAAAATTCTGAGAAAAAGTCAGTCATTTTTCTGTGCAGAGGAACAAAGGGAAGGAGACAAGGCAAGAAGAGTTTCCAGAAAGAGAATATCAGAAAGGAGAGAGCCAGATAGGGCAAATCCAAAGTTCTGTGTGTAAGTTAAGTTCAGTTGCAGACATATCCGACTCTTTGTGCCCCATGAACCACAGCACGCCAGGCCTCCCTGTCCATCACCAACTTCCGGAGTCCACCCAACCCATGTTCTTTGAGTTGGTGATGCCATCCAACCATCTCATCCTCTGTCGTCCCCTTCTCCTGCCCTCAATCCCTCCCAGCATCAGGGTCTTTTCAGATGAGTCAGCTCTTCACATCAGGTGGCCAAAGTATTGGAGTTTCAGCTTCAACATTAGTTCTTTCAATGAATACCAGGACTGATCTCCTTTAGGATGGACTGGTTGGATCTCCGTGCAGTCCAAGGGACTCTCAAGAGTCTTTCTCCAACACCAAAGTTCAAAAGCATCAATTCTTCTGTGCTCAGCTTTCTTTATAGTCCAACTCTCACATCCATACATGACCACTGGAAAAACCATAGCCTTGACTAGGCGGACCTCTGTTGACAAAGTAATGTCTCTGATTTTCAATATGCTGTCTAGGTTGGTCATAACTTTTCTTCCAAGGAGTAAGCGACTTTTAATTTCATGGCTGCAGTCACCATCTGCTGTGATTTTGAAGCCCCCCAAGATAAAGTTTGACACTGTTTCCACTGTTTCCCCATCTATTTCCCATAAAGTGATGGGACCGGATGCCATGATCTTAGTTTTCTGAATGTTGAGCTTTAAGCCAGGTTTTTACTCTCCTCATTCACTTTCATCAAGAGGCTCTTTAGTTCTTCTTCACTTTCTGCCATAAGGGTGGTGTCATCTGCATATCTGAGGTTATTGATATTTCTCCTGGCAATCTTGATTCCAGCTTATGCTTCCTCCAGCCCCTCATAATGTACTCTGCATAGAAGCTAAATAAGCAGGGTGACAATATACAGTCTTGATGTACTCCTTTTCCTATTTGGGACCAGTCTGTTGTTCCATGTCCAGTTCTAACTGTTGCTTCCTGGCCTGCATAGAGGTTTCTCAGGAGGCAGGTCAGGTTTTCTTAGGCATACCCTTAGTATTTTCCTGCCTCAGAGTTCTGATATATACAAAGGGAATTGCATTTATTATCCTCTTAATTAGTACTTTCATTTGTACTTTTTATTGTAGGGTCATTTTTTTTAAACTGCTAATTGCTAGCACTCATTGGGCACTTGCATATGCATTTTACGTGTATTATTTCATTTAATTCAAGGAAGAAGATATCTCTGCATTTTGTGGACAATGAAATACAGAAACCTAAGGAAATATAGAGTGGTTAGCTAGTTAAAGATCACATAGCTTATACATGATAGAGCCAAAATACAAACCAGTCTGGCACATGTGTTCACTCTCTTAATCATTAGTATGTGATACCCATATCTTATGGACAAGAAAACTGAGACTCAAATGAGCTTAACATAATATTCGAGGCTAGAACCAGTGCTAGAACCCAGACTTTCTCAATTTCATCCCAGTAATTCTGCACTGGCTCACACTATTGGTCTGAACCTCTTTTCTGTTAGAGTTAAGAAATTTAAAAATTGCTTACATATCTATAATATTCTCAAATCTTCACCTGCTCATCTATTTTTTCAGTTGATAAATAATAGATCTTTTTTATTTTGTTTTAAAAAATCTTATTCACTGTTCAAAAAGTTAAATACAACTATCTATCATATAGCTGCAAAAGAAAAGAGTAAATGGAGCATTTTTAATGTAGCATAGAATAAGATGGAAATAAAATACAGCAAGCAATCTATACAACAAGACAATAGAAAAAAGGATAGACTAAGTAAAATTTAAAATAATTATGTAAACAAGCTGAAGAACATATTTCTCTTTTAAGAGGATAATTCATGGTTGTTCAAGATAATTTTTAAAATATAGAAAAACATTACCACAAAAAAACCATCAAAAGTATACAAAATACATTTAGGATATTTTCTTAGGATTTTGTAAGATTACTATTGTGTATTCATACTATATAAACTAAAGTTCATATAAACGTCATTTTAAATTGCAACATAGTATTCCATTGAATGAATTATCATTATTTAACACTCCCCTTTTGAACATTCATGTAGATTTGTTTTTTCACTTGTTAAATTTTTATTTTTATTTTTTAATTAAAATTTTAAGTTTTTAAATCAAATTATTTTTGTAATTAATTTACTTTAAAAATTTTTATAAAATTATTTAATTTTTATTTTTTCAAATTAAATTATACATTACACATACAGGAGACTTGGAAAATACAGAATGAGGTTACATATAGTTCTAATATATAATACATTATTTTTTTAAGTGGATAAATCAAGATTTTTAGTTGGAGTTTCATTATCAAACTCTCAATGATTAATAGACGAATACACAGAGAAGTATAAGGATAATGTTGCTGCTGCTCAGTTGCTTCAGTCATGTCCAGAGGATATAGTAGACCTGAAAAACTCTGTGAACCAATTCAACATAATTAAAATTTACACAATTTTCACACAACAGTAGACACAGATTCTACAAATTCCCATAGACTGTAAACTAGGAGATACTGGAACATATCCAGGGATACAAAAGAAGGTACCAAAACTTCATGGTTCCAGTCTATTTTTAATACATTTGATTAAAAGATGCAATAAGTAATATAAATTATTTGGCTATATTCAAAATTCTGAAATACAATGTCCATGTTCCTAAACACTATCTAAAATAATATTTTATTAATTTCTTTTCACTCTTGATTTTATATTTTAATAAATTATGTTACTTTTAGTAAATCCATGACTAAATTTTTTTCTTTAGTCTTTCATAGCAATTCTATTGGCATACTTTATTCAAAAACATTTCCTATCCATACCTAAAATTGTTCATAGTTCAGTTCAGTTCAGTTGTTCAGTCGTGTCTGACTCTTTGCGACCCCATGAATCACAGCATGCCAGGCCTCCCGGTCCATCACCATCTCCTGGAGTTCACTCAAACTCACGTCCATAAGTAAGTAATAAAACTCAAGACAATGAAAGTTTCCAAAATTATATTTTCAGCATTATTTATTTTTAAAATCAGCAAACATTTATTAAAAACTTTGTGTGATCAAATCCTGTTTGGGGTATTTTGACAATGATCTTCAGCAGTTTGACTATGATAGCTCTAGGCTTGATTTTACTCATATTTACCCTGTTTCAGATTCACTGAGGTGCTTATATAGTAAATCTGTCTTTAAGCAAAATTGGAAAGGCTTTACTCTAATTCTTCATATTTTTTTCTTCTTTTTGTCTTTCTTTTTCCTTTTGAAACTCCAACACTCTTGTGATACTGTACTACAAGTACTTGAGGCTCTTTATACTTTATTTCAACCTTTTTTCCTCTCCTTTCTTCAAATTAAATATTTTTAACTGATCTATCTTCAAGGTAACTGAATTACTTTACTGTCATCTTCATATAGCTATTTAATCTATTGTATAAATTTTTAAAATTTCAGATATTGTATTTTTTAGCTTTAAAATTCCCACTTGTTTATTTTTTAAATAATTTTCTGATAATTTTCCCATTATTTTATTCATTCTAAGCACATTTTTATTTATATAACTGAGCTTGGTTTTAGCTGCCACTTTAAAACCCTTGTTGATTATTGTAACGTATTGACCATTTTATATTAATAATTGGCCTCTGTGGATTATCTTTTCCCTGGATATTAAGTTTCATATCCTGGGTCCTTCATACATCTAAAATTTTAGATTGTATCCTGGAAAATGTGTTGGTTATATATTTGGTTATATTTCTTTGAATAGTCAATATGTTTTTGTTTTAGCAGACAGTCTGTTTCGATAGACTCAGACAGCAACCTCTGCCTTGTCTGTGCTGGATTGCATCTCAGGTCTGTCTCAGTTTACACTCTTTCAATCAGCTCAGTTCATTCTGTGGTTCTAGGAACAGCCAGAGATTTAGGCAGAGTTTAATGATGCTGTGAAAATGCTGTAGTCAATATGCCAGCAAATTTAGAAAACTCAGCAGTGGCCACAGGACTGGAAAAGGGCAGTTTTCATTCCAATTCCAAAGAAAGGCAATGCCAAAGAATACCACACAATTGCACTCATCTCACACGCTGGTAAAGTAATGCTCAAAATTCTCCAAGCCACGCTTCAGCAATACGTGAACCGTGAACTTCCTGATGTTCAAGCAAGGTTTTAGAAAAGGCAGAGGAACCAGAGATAAAACTGCCAACATCTGCCGGATCATTGAAAAAGCAAGAGAGTTCCAGAAAAACGTCTATTTCTGTTTTATTGATTATACCAAAGCCTTTGACTGTGTGGATCACAATAAACTGTGGAAAATTCTGAAGGAGATGGGAATACCAGACCACCTGACTTGCCTCTTCAGAAACCTATATGCAGAAGCAACAGTTAGAACTGGACATGGGACAACAAACTGGTTCCAAAGAGGAAAAGGAGTACGTCAAAGCTGTATATTGTCTCCCTGTTTATTTAACCTATATGCAGAGTACATCATGAGATACGCTGGTCTGGAAGAAGCACAAGCTGAAATCAAGATTTCCGGGAGAAATATCAATAATCTCAGATATGCAGATGACACCACCCTTATGGCAGGAAATGAAGAACTAAAGACTTCTTGATGAAAGTGAAAGAGGAAAATGAAAAAGTTGGCTTAAAGCTCAACATTCAGAAAACAAAGATCATGGCATCCGGTCCCATCACTTCATGGCAAATGGATGGGGAAACAATGGGTGACTTTATTTTTTGGGGCTCCAAAATCACTGCAGATGGTGACTGCATGTTTCACAATTCACAAAAATAAAATTTAACACATTAAAAAAATCAGTTCATACTTTTGTCTATTTTTTTATTATAAAATACTTAATAGTCAATTAACTAATCAAGTGCTTCTACCTGAAAAATTTTTTCTCTACAAACACCATGTTATAAATAAAAGTAAACTCTACTTGCTCAACTTTCCACCCCTCAAAAATGTGCTATTTTCTTCCCGTGTCACTGATAACACTTTCAACATCAGAAAAAGTGCAGTGGCAGAACTAAATGATGAAATGATTAACATAAACCTTTGAGTGTCTAAGTACACTGCCACACATTGTGGACAAATATCATTGCAATTGTAATTTAAAGCAAAGGATTAACAGCTTGATGAATTTTTGAACAATCTCATCGGTGAAGGATATATTCATAAGTGCTGAAACTGTCTAGAGAGCCTGGAACTATGGCTCTCTTTCTGAACCAACCACTGCCGACTTCTAGAAAAGCCATTTCAACAGTTTTGGCAATAATTACTGCTTAGAGATGGGGAGTTCCTCTTCCCAGGAGTTTATTGCACTAGTGTCCCCAGGGCTTAAATTTCCCTCTCTATGTATTGGGATATAGAGACAATGATTTGCATGTCTCATATCTAAAACCTATAAATGCATATTAAAATGTATATTTTCTCTAAATTTAATATACTTTACTCAGATACTTCACATATTTTACTAGGTCCCTTACTTCCTTTCCCTGTTTTAAATACTACTTGCTGAAAACAAAAGCAATTACAATGCTAGGGAGTTAGGCAAGTAATTAGGTGCTATTTTTAAGACTAAATTTTATTTTTAAATATTCTTAAATGTCTTGTCATGTGAACACACCCTGTTTTAAAGTTCATAGTCATTGTTCCTTCCTTTAAATCCTTTATTTCTTGCATGTCTTTGGGAGCTAAAATTGCATTAAATCACAAAGAAATCTGAGGTAACTAAACAATGTCAAAGAGTTTTTTCCATCTGTTTCACTGTCCTACAGGGAATATTCCCAGGCTTAGAGGTATGATAAATGGTCCAGGATATCTGCAGCACTTAAACAGTGTTGTCTATACTTGCACTTAGAAGATATTACTAAATTTTTTATACCAAAGAAAGAAACGCTTTCTATTAAACATTTAAAATTTTCATCCTTTTAATATAATAGTCCAGCTGTATTGAAAAAAAAAAAAAATAGAAGGCCTGCCCAACGCCATAAACAAATAACAGCAAAAGAATGGATGAATTTTAAAAGAATAATAATGGTGACTGTGGAAAAAGTGAAGTAGAAAATAGTTACTGTGTGAAAAGCATGAGATTTGGAGCGGCCTGAATTGTTCTTAAAACTGAGTATAAAACCAAGTATAGCTCAGGAAGTAAAATTGAGCACTTATCACCTCATTTCTGACCTGGGAATAATGCCACTGTGCAACTGTGACAATTAAATGGCATTAAACTTGCAAAGCACATAGCAAAATTACCTGAAAAATAGTAATTACTCAAATGTAGCTCACTCCTGCCAATGCACTAAGTCTGCCTTCTGTAGCTAGTACATTGATATTTATGATATTATGATTTATGATATTATTATTGAGCACTCAACCTGGAGTGCTCCATCTGGAAGGACTTAATGTTGTAAGAGGGTTCAGGGAAGTAAAAAGGATGCAAAAATATTAGAAAACGGAACTATGTATGGGTAAAAAAATTTTCGAAGTAAGCTGCTGAATTTAGTCACTCAGTCATGTCCAACTCTTTGCAACCCCATGGACTGTAGCCCACTAAGCTACTCTTTTCTGTGGGGATTCTCCAGGCAAGAATACTTGAGTGGTTTGCCATGCCCTCCTCCAGGGGATTTCCCTGACCCAGGAATTGAACCAGGGTCTCCTGCACTGGAGGCAGATTCTTTACCAGCTGAGCTATCAGGGAAGACTGTTTGAATTAAGACTTCATACTAAGGAAGGATTAGAGCTAAGGATTTATTCAATCATCAGACAGTTTTAAAAAGCATATTCTTTGAAAGCTTTTGTATTAGCTGTTAGGAGCCTCCAGAATCTTTGAGCATTCCTTTTCTCTAATTGTAGATTGAAGACAGTAGTGAGAAGAGCTAATCCTTCACTCACCATCAATCCATTTGATCCAAACATAAGCTATGTTATCAAGTAAAGAGTTATGGAGTTCTACCACTAAGGCTCTCATTGTATGATAAAGGATCACAGTTCAAATAAGCTGGCAATAGACAAAATTCTCCACAAAAATGAAGTAGGGGTATGTGCTATAAAGCAGTAGACTCTGGGGCTGTAATCAAAAAGAATGAACTAAGCACAGAGATCTCTCATATTTGAAAATATGTAACAATAACAATAAAAAGAATAAAAAACATTAGACTTTATTAATGCTGCTACCCAACGAGAGGAAGAAAAATATATACTTAGGATTTTGCATTTTGACTTATATTCCCATAGCTCATTTCCTACATCGTCCTAATTTTTATTTTGTTCTTAAGTGTTCCTTTCTATTGCCAGATTTTCATCAATATTTAGGAACTACTACAACTATTTCAATTCTCCTTAAACAGTAATGGAAAAACCCCAAATTGGCCTGATATACTAAAAACCTTAAAATTGATCTAGCAATTACTATTGCTGAAAACAATGTTTCTTAATCCCATAGTAGCCATTCTGATGTTTGATATGCATCCTTTAATGTTTTTTTAAACATATTATATGCATATATTTTTAATGTACCCATAGTATATTATGGGCTTCCCTGGTGGCTCAGCTGATAGAGAATCTGCCTGCAGTGTTGGAGACCTGGGTTTGATCCCTGGGTCGGGAATATCCCCTGGAGAAGGAAATGGCAACCCACTCCAGTACTCTTGCTTGGAAAATCCCAGGGACGGAGGATCCTGGTAGGCTACAGTCCACAGGGTTGCAAAGAGTAGGACACGACTGAGAGACTTCACTTTCATTTTCATAGAGTATTATGTAACAGGTGTTAATCTACTCATCCCACCTCCTAGAACCATTAATACTTATTCATACTGCTGAATGTAATCTGGTCTATTGCTTCTAATTGTGGCATGGCATGCTCTGTAGTAATGGTTCTCAAAGTGTGGTCTTCAGATCCCATGGGGTCCCCAAGAGACCTTTTCAGAGGTTCTGTGCTTTCATAATAGTAGTAAGACATTATGTCCATTTTCACTGTGTTTGCATTTACACTAGTGATTTGAAAGCAAAAGTGGATAAAACTACTAGCACGGCAGTAAATATCAAAAGAGTAAAAGAAATATCCATTTGAATGTAGAGTTCCAAAGAATAGCAAGGAGAAATAAGAAAACCTTTCTCAGTGATCAATGCAAAGAAACAGAGGAAAACAATAGTGTAGGAAAGACTAGAAATCTCTTCAAGAAAATTAGAGGTACCAAGGGAACAAACATTTCATGCCAAGATGGGCACAATAAAGGACAGAAATGGTACGGACCTAACAGAAGCAGAAGCTATTAAGAAGAGGTGGCAAGAATACACAGAAGAACTATGCAAAGAAGATCTTCATGACTCAGATAACCACAATGGTGTGATCACTCACCTAGAGCCAGACATCCTGGAATGTGAAGTCAAGTGGGTATTAGGGAGCATCAGTATGAACAAAGCTAGTTGAGGTGATGGAATTCCAGTCGAGTTACTTCAAGTCCTAAAAGATGATGCTGTGAAAGTGTTGCACTCAATATATATGGCAGCAAATTTGGAAAATTCAGCAGTGGCCACAGGACTGGAAAAGGTCAGTTTTCATTCCAATCCCAAAGAAAGGAAATGCCAAAGAAAGCTCAAACTACTACACAATTGCATTCATCTCACACGCTAGTAAAATAATGCTCAAAATTTTCCAAGCCAGGCTGCAACAATATATGATCTGTGGACTTCCAGATGCTGGATTTAGAAAAGGCAGAGGAACCAGAGATCCAATTGCCAACATCCGCTGGATCATCAAAAAAGCAAGAGAGGTCCAGAAAAACATCTACTTCTGTTTTATTGACTATGGCAAAGACTATGACTGTGTGGATCACAACAAAGTGTGGAAAATTTTTCAAGAGATGGGAATACCAGACCACTTGACCTGCCTCTTGAGAAATCTGTATGCAGGTCAAGAAGCAACAGTTAGAATTGGACAAGGCACAACAGATGCTTCCAAATCAGGAAAGGAGTATGTCAAGGCTGTATATTGTCAGCCTGCTAATTTAACTTATATGCCGAATACATCATGAGAAATGCTGGACTGGATAAAGCACAAGCCGCTATCAAGACTGCCGCAAGAAATATCAATAACCTCAGATATGCAGATGACACCACATTTATGGCAGAAAGCAAAGAACTAAAGAGCCTCTTATGAAAGTGAAAGAGGAGAGTGAAAAAGTTGGCTTAAAACTCAACATTCAGAAAACTAAGATCATGGCATCTGGTCCCATCACTTCATGACAAATAGATGGGGAGACAGTGGAATCAGTGAGAGGAACCAGATTTTATTTTGGGGGGCTCCAAAATCACTGCAGATGATGACCGAAGCCATGAAATTAAAAGATGCTTGCTCCTTGGAAGAAAAGCTATGACCAACCTAGACAGCATATTAAAAATCAGAGACATTACTTTGCTAAAGGTTCATCTAGTTAAAGCTATGGCTGTTCTAGTAGTCATGTATGGATATGAGAGTTGGACTATAAGGAAAGCTGAGCACCAAAGAATTGATGCTTTTGAACTGTGGTGGAGAAGACTCTTGAGTCCCTTGGACAGCAAGGAGATCCAACCAGTCAATCCTAAAGGAAATCAGTCCTGAATATTCATTGGAAGGACTGATGCTGAAGCTGGAACTCCAATACTTTGGCTACCTGATGTGAAGAACTGACTCATTTGAAAAGACTCTGATGCTGGGAAAGACTGAAGGTGGGAGGAAGGGGACGACAGAGGATGAGATGGTTGGATGGCATCACCAACTCACTGGACATGAGTTTGAGTAAGCTCTGGGAGTTGGTGATGGACAGGGAAGCCCAGTGTGCTGCAGTCCATGGGGTCACAAAGAGTCAGACACAACTGAGCGACTGAACTGAACTGAGCACCAAAATATACTAGTACTCATCTTATTTGCCACTGCCATAAATTTGCAGTTAAAAAAAAAAAAAACAGAAAGCATTTCACTTAATGCCTGTAAAAATGAAAGTGAAAGTGAAGTCACTCAGTCGTGTCTAACAATTTACGACCCCATGGACTTAGCCCACCAGGCTCCTCCATTCATTGAATTTTCCAGGCAAGAGTACTGGAGTGGGTTGTCATTTCCTTCTCCAGGGGATCTTCCTGACCCAGGGATTGAACCTGGGTCTCCTGCATTGCAGGCAGACGCTTTTATCACCTAAGCCACCACACACTAAACCCTAATGCCTGTAATGAAGTAACAATTATTAATTGTATCACATTTCAACTGGAGTGTATGTCTTCTTTATTTTGTGGGACCAAATGGGAAGTATACAAGAAGTCCTGTGGCTGCATATCCATGTGTAACATTGCCTCAAACAGGGATATGAGCTGAATAAGCTTCTTTTTCACAAGGATTACCATTTTCACTTGGACAAATGACAAAGTATGGTTATTCAGACAAAAGTATTTAGCAGACATTGTCTCAAAAAAGAAAAAAGGGAGCTCATTACTTCGAGGAAAACAATGGTCATTATTTTTGTTGTCAGTGATAAAATTCAAGCTTCTAAGCAAAATTTAGAATCTTGGAAAACTGATATCAGCCACCATGAGTTTGACAGCTTTTTGACACATGGAAGGCATTTCTTGAGATTAGTGGCAATAGTACAGAAAGGTGATTATGTAATGTGCCAGGATTTTGAACATCTGCATAACTCAGTGATCCAGTGTTTTCCAAGTGACCATTGCATGGTGATATACCAATTTGAATGAAGAGTTCCAAATAGCAGCAAGGAGAGATAAGAAAGCCTTCCTCAGCAATCAATGCAAAGAAATAGAGGAAAACAATAGAATGGGAAAGACTAGAGATCTCTTCAAGAAAATTAGAAATACCAAGGGAACATTTCATGCAAAGATGGGCTCGATAAAGGATAGAAATGGTAGGGAACTAACAGAAGCAGAAGATATTAAGAAGAGGTGGCAAGAATACACAAGACTGTACATAAAAGATCTTCACGACCCCGATAATCATGATGGTATGATCACTCACCTAGAGCCAGACATCTTGGAATGTGAAGTCAAGTGGGCCTTAGGAAGCATCACTATGAACAAAGCTAGTGGAGGTGATGGAATTCCAGTTGAGCTGTTTCAAATCCTGAAAGATGATGCTGTGAAAGTGCTGCACTCAATATGCCAGCAAATTTGGAAAACTCAGCAGTGGCCACAGGACTGGAAAAGGTCAGTTTTCATTCCAATCCCAAAGAAAGGCAATGCCAAAGAATGCTCAAACTACNCAGTGCTGGGTGTTCATTGGAAGGACTGATGCCGAAGATGAAACTCCATCTTTGGCCACCTGACGTTAAGAGTTGACTCACTGGAAAAGACTCTGATGCTGGGAGGGATTGGGGGCAGGAGGAGAAGGGGACGACAGCAGATGAGATGGCTGGATGGCATCACCGACTCAATAGACGTGAGTTTGGGTGGACTCTGGGAGCTGGTGATTGGACAGGAAGGCCTGGTGTGCTGTGATTCGTGGGGTCACGAAGAGTTGGACACAACTGAGCGACTGAACTGAACTGGTTTTTAATTTCCTGGGTTTGATGATACTAAGAAAACGGAGCACCCTGGTTTGTTTTGGTCAATGCAGTCAGAGTTGAGTCCTGAACTGTGGCTGCTGACAGATCAAATACACAAGCCCAGCACAGGGTCTCCTGGTGGCCTCCAGAGGCAAAGAGACACACGGGCTAATAATGATCTCAATTACTGCCTCTGAAAATCGCTTCTGAAGAAGAAAGAAGGACCTTCTGAAGCTTCTTGGTTCTGCCCCAAACACAACAACAAGATATCCCCTCTGAAGAATTGTAATGTTAAATTTTTAACTGCAAGGAAATATCAAGAAAAATGCTGTATTAACCTATCAATACCATTGATTAACCTTGAGGAAGTAGTGTCTTTGTCCCTTCATGTCAGACTAAAGCTTCAATTTAGATCATCTTTATAGCTACTGCGTATGTGCTTCAGGCAAATAATTCTGAAAACGTATTGAACATGTATTATCCACCAGACTTTCTGCTGAGTGTGAGCTATACGAAGATGAATAATACCTAGTCCCTGCTCACAAGAGAAGAGGCTAGTAAACAAATTCTTTGGATCCTATCTGATCAATTCTACATTGGAGGAGTAGAGAGGTGGGGAGATGGCCAACTAAAGGAAGCAGAGTGACTTCATAGAGAAAGCAAAATGATTCATCGTCTACGACTGAGAACAATCAGCAACAAACACCTAATGAAAATCTAAGGAAAACATCAGTGTAATCCAATGTTTTTTTAAAAAAATCTGCTTTGTCACTTCAAATTTTTTTTTTTTTTTTTTTTACAAATAGAATTGGCTATACTCAAATTAACTCCAAATCTCTAGTTGGGGAAATATTAAGTATTGGGCTTATTAGGAAACTTGCAAACTTACTTATATTCAATTCAATAAAAAGATAATTGAGGGCCTACAATATGCCACGTACTGATTTCATGCTAGGAAGAGAGAGAGAAATAAAGGACAGAGCTTGCAGTCTCAGGAAGATGAAATGAGATAAGGGAGAATTTGAAAAATGCTTTATGACAGGTGCCAATGAGTTGCTCTCAGGGATGCAAACTCAAATGCCTCACAGACCAGGTAGGGTGAGAATACAGGCTTTATACAGAGGAGTCCCCAGCTCCCTGGGATCATGGCCACATGAGACCCTGACTCAGTATTGCCAGAACTTTCTATTTTTCAAGAAGAGCTCAGATTCACATTGTTCCTATGAGATCTCCAGATTTCCGAAGATTGCTTTTAAAATGCTGTCCACAGCCAAATTCAACCCTTTGGCTGCCAATTTGTAGCCTCTGTGCCTCCCAGCCACGCCAGGAACAATTATGGTGGATGATGAGATCAGAGAGGGTAGGGGCTTCAGCAATGTATTCAAGGAAGCTAGATGAGAGCTGTTTCCTAAGAGATATGTAGGCTTTCGAATTTGGACCAGCAGAGATGGCCTGGAGGGCCCTCCAGCCATTCTAGGAAGAGGGAGCAAAGGTTTGGATGCTGGAAGGAGGCAAAAAGGTAATGCTGTCTGGTTTAGGTGGAACAGAGTACATGCCAGAGGGAAGAGAGAATGAACTCCAGAATGGTAGATCGTGACCCAGGCTCTGGAGCTTTTTGAATGCCACTCTAGGGAGGGCTAGACTTTACATCAGCGGAAATGAGGAGACAACAAGGTTTTGAGCAAGGGATCCAAAGCAAATGAGAGTGGTCCTATATGATGTGTCCATCCAATTAGAATTTACTTTGAACTTGCTACATGCCATGCACTCTATTCGGTTCTGAGGATGCAGTAATGAATGAAGGCATTCATTCATTCAAAACAAACAAAATCACTGTTCCATGACCCTAAATGCTAGAGGCAATAGGAAACAGATATGAAGTGAAACGCGAGTTGCTCAGTTGTGTCGGACTCTTTGCGACCCCATGGACTGTACAGTCCATGGAATTCTCCAGGCCAGAATACTGGAGTGGGTAGCNTGACCCTAAATGCTAGAGGCAATAGGAAACAGATATGAAGTGAAACGCGAGTTGCTCAGTTGTGTCGGACTCTTTGCGACCCCATGGACTGTACAGTCCATGGAATTCTCCAGGCCAGAATACTGGAGTGGGTAGCCGTTCCCTTCTCAGGGGATCTTCCTAACCCAGTGATCGAACCCAGGTCTCCTGCATTGCAGATGGATTCTTTACGAGCTGAGCCACCAGGGAAGCAGACGTGGCTTACATTACAGAAGTCTGGGGTGGAGGGGACTAGTTGTTGGGCCAACGCTAGTTCCAACGAGAGGTAACGAGGGCTTGACTTAAGGCAGTGCTAGCAAGGTGACTGAGGAGCTAAATCAAGGACGGTAAGGAGAGAAGCCATGGAAGCAGGTGGCGGGGTGGCATTAGCAGAAACAAAGATGCTAAGAGGAGACACCAGTTTGTTGGCGAGAATGGTGAGCTGACTCCATCCTAGTAGTTCTGGTAAATGGCGCACTGGTCTGTTAACAGCTTCATCACTGGAGCATCTTGGCCAAGCGATCATTTCTGAAGCAGTTAGGGTTTCTGACCAAAAGGTAATTTTTAATTGAATTACATCCAGAGAGTTGATACCAAGACTAAACCTATGTTCAGCTCATTTCCCAAAACACAGTAGCAAAGACAGGGCCTGAACACAAAGCATTTCCTGTAGATAACCAGTTGGCTATAAGATGATGGAAAACAAGAAAAGACTCCAGAGCAATTCCTATGAAACATTCCCAGCCACATAGAATAAAAATGCTCTCCAGCTGCGTCTCATCCTTGTGGGTTTCTTTCTGTTGTAGCCTGGGTACAGCAAGGTCCAAGAGGGAGTAGAATCGTGGAACCCTCATCTAGTATAACAGATCTATTTGGGAAAAAGGTTAGCTCCCTTATGGGTGAATTGCTCCTAAACAGGAAGGTGGTCAGTAAGTGAGGCCTTGTATTAATTTACGTCACTTACTTCTCCCCTTCCCATATTGAAGACAGGACCCATATTCTACTCATTTTCCTATATCTTTACACAGTAAGCCCTCAATAAGTGTTGTTAAATAAATGGAAAATATTATAAATGTTCTTTTGGAGTGCATATAAAACGATGCTTTTTAAGTAGCTATAAAAAGAAAAAAGCGAACTCATTTCACATTTGTGCATTAGCTACTATTCCATTTTAAACACACTAAGTAAAGCAGGCTTAAGTGAAGTTCCAGAAAGAGATATAAGAACAAATATAAACAACAAATATAAAACATTCTTATAATTGTAACAACAATGCAGACAAAACTGAAATTCATCTCTATAAAATGAAGTTAATTTCCTGTTTCTTTATCCTCTAATGCATTCTGTACCATAAAGATAGACAAATTATTCTAGAAAAACTCATTCTCTCAGGTTCAGAAATCTTCAGTGGATCACAACGCACAGAAAAACTTTCCACACTCCTCATTCCAGGGCTTAACATGCTATATAACCTGGCCCTAACCAATCCTCCTAGCTCTGTCCCTCATAACTCTTGTATCAGAATATTTCACTCCAGCCAAAATTTTCTACTCACTGCCTCTCCATGGCTCTTAAGCATTCTGTCCCCCTTGACCTTGAATACATTCAAATCCTCTCTTGGCTTGTCTGAATCAGACTTAGCCTATGAAGGTTGGCTCAAGTATCGAGTTGCTATTTAGATAACGTGAGTTTCCAGTATTCTGCAGGTTGGAAATACAGTTTGTCTACAGAATATCCTCTGCCTATGTTGGGTTCTGTTACTCCAGTTTTCCGAGAATCACTTGAATAACTGATCACATTTCCTTCCACACAACATCTTACTCAGCAGAGCACTGCAATAGCAAGATTCCTTCTGTAATAAGAAACTGATTTCTAGAATTCTGACAGTGATTGAACTGACCATGCAATTAACAATTTTAGTAGATAACATTCTTAAATAGGGACTGTATTAGGACTATCATTTGATCCTTAACAATCTTATGAGGTACTATTTTTATGCCCATTTTGCTGATGAGGAAACAGAGGAAATAAATAGTTCCTAATCCAGGAATCAATAAAGAGTTTTGGTTTTTTTTTTTTGGTAAAAAGCTAAAGAGTAAAATATTTTTTATTTTAGAGGCCACCCAGTTTCTGCTGCAACTGCTCAACTCTGCCACTGTCATATGAAAGCAGTTATTGGCACTAAGTAAACAAATGGATGCAGCTGTGTTCCAATAAAACTTCATTTATATAGGGAAAAAAAAGACAATGGGCTGGGGTTGGCCCTTCACCTTTTGTTGGCTAACTTCTGCTATAGTCTGAATAACCCATTTATATATTAGTCCAGGAGAGGTAAAGCCATCGTATCAGACTGTACCAGAGGTAGACCTAGAATCCAGTTCTGATCAGTTATTCAGTGGCCTTTAATACTAACTGAATTGGGACCATTATTCCATGATAAACTGAGCTTTAGAAACTAAGGCGGATCTGATACTATCGACAAATTAGATAATTTTGACCTAGATTATTAGACCCAAGGTGGATTTTACTCCATCTTCTGGATCTTCCAAAGGTAAATGGACTTTTAAATTTAGTTACTTGCTTATCATGCAGAGAAAAGCATTTCCCACACCAAACACACCACAACTGTATAGTTAAGACTTTTAGTGCTTGTTAAAAAGCAGGATTTGGTGGTTCTGGAACTACAGAAACATTGTCAGGACAGTAGTCCCTTGACAAGACTTTCTGGCGTGGTTCTGAGTACACGTAGCTTCTTGCCAAGACTGAGACCTGGACACCTATTTTGCCAGGGGACACTCTGACATGGTTAGAAGGGGTCAGAATACCCTTTGTGGCTACAAGACTGAATCCACAATTGCTTGACCTCCTTAGCCCCATGCTGGCTCTAAAATATTTAGTTCTGCATTGTTGATTCAAATCTTTGACAGGAAATAAAATTTCTGTATGGAAAGCTGTTATTCTGTGACCTTTGTTCCTTCTATTAATAGCCTGGGAATGTCATGGAAAAGACATTTAACATTCCCTTGCACATCTACTTCATGAGCACTGTTTGCAGTACAGTTTATTAATCACTGTCTTAGGACTCCTTGATGATACAAATAGGAGAATCTTTCAAGGAGAATTTCCTGGAGCCAGAAGTATGGTAACATGATATTTTAAGCTCACTGTTGGGCCCGCGAACTAATTAGAAAATGAGAGAAGTAAACTGTATCTAATACACTTTACTCTTCTGAGTAAAGACAAGATGCTCTTACCTTGACTGTTCACAGTAGACTAACCACTGGAATACTGGCCAGCCTCTTTAGGAGCACTCAACACAACCAGAGGCTGGAAGAGGAGCTGACTCTAGAAGGTCAAGAAACACAGCTCTTTCATGCTTCTTCTCTAATTGTGGTTCCAGAGCACTCTTGTCCTTGAGTTATGCCATGACCTGGGGTGGTATTTTGATTCTGAGCATCCATGTCTTATTAGGTTATGCACCTCATATTTAAATATTTAGATCAACTGTGGAAGAAGTTCAGAATCCTCACCAGTCTATATAACTTTTGCCTGCCCAATCTGTTGTTAATGAGACTAAAGGAAAAAAATTTTCTTTGAAATACATAGAAGTATTTGCTGGGGATGATTGAGCACAAGATACCTGCAGTAGTATCTTACTAGTTGGCACCACCTAGAACTTAAGATATATGCAGCCTTGTGCCCTGAAGCCAGCTTTTGAAGAATGGAAGACATTTAAAACACATTATCAAAGCAGTGGAAAAAGAGTTCGTTTCCTCAAATTTCAAAATCTATAACAATTGTGTCAAAGTAAATAAGAAAATGCTAAGTGATCTTCTGCCATGGATCCTGAGGCCAAGAACTATAAATATATCTTATCAATGCTGTGCAGTAAACAACATTATTATATCCATTATACAGAAGAGGAAACTGAGGCTATAAAGAAGTTAAACAATTTAGTCAAGGTGATGTAAATGAGGAAGATGGGATCTAAACTGAAGAGGTCTGACTCTACCCAGAACCTGAATGAACTTTTACTCTAAATGTGTATAATCAGCTTGTAAAATCTATATCCTTCAGTAGAGAACTTGCTGAGTGAGGGACAGAGAGACTTGCTGAATGAGAGATGGTATGTTTCAGTCCCACTGTCTCTGGATCACTGCTTACCTATTGTAGAGCACAACCCACCTTGTGTATTGTCCACAAATGTGCTCTGTGCAGTCACAAAGGGAGATACCAACAGGAGCCCGTGATCAGATGTTAACATTACTATTTCCTAACAGTTACCAAAGTCTACACCTTGCTTTTGGAATGTTACTGAAGTGTTGCTGCTGCTAAGTCGCTTCAGTCGTGTCCGACTCTGTGTGACCCCATAGATGGCAGCCCACCCGGCTCCGCCATCCCTGGGATTCTCCAGGCAAAAACACTGGAGTGGGTTGCCATTTCCTTCTCAATGCATAAAAGTGAAAGTGAAGTCACTCAGTCGTGTCCGACTCTAGCAACCCCATGGACTGCAGCCTACCAGGCTCCTCCGTCGAAAGCAATAATTTCTTAATGGTTCAAGGCACATATTTTGGGAATAGAAAAAAACTTGATTTTTATAGTCATTCTCTCCCTTCATTATTTTAGACTCATGAACCTCCTGGACCTTTGTCGCAATCATTAAGGCCATGCATAAATATTCTGGCTCTTTTTCTTTTAGGACTACCCTTCTCCAGAGTCTGGAAGTGACTTGCTTTGTCCAGTGAAAGATATGCAGAAGTGATCTCTGTTGCCTCTATGAGGAAGCTTGAGGAACCAGGGCATGCTTTGCCATCTTTATCCTTCAGATTTGGTAACGGGAAATATTCCAAACAGTGGCTACCCAAGGTGAGGACACAGTGGAAGTATGGAGCAAAGCTCCCTGGATGCATTTGATATGAAAGAAAGAAAGCATTATAAGCAAGAAATTATCCAGCAAGACTTGGAGTCATTATCACAGCAAAACCTATCCCATCCTGACTGGCCTACTCTTACAGAAAATACTCATGCCTAATCTAAAGCCATGACACAGTGAATATGGCAGAAGAAGGAGACTGGACTTCTGACTATAGTGAAGGTCATCAAGGCTGCCAGCTAACAGAAAACATCCAGGCCCTTCCAAAAGGACTACAGACAGCAGAACAGAAAGAAAAAGTCCTCATGCCCAGGATTGAAACCCGGTCAGGATTTCTCTGGAAGCAGAAATGTGAAATTTCCAATTCCTACCATTGACCCAAGTGGTCAGTAGCACCACAGAAGCCTCATATATTCCCATATGCCCTTGGACCTCAGTGAGCCCACCATAAAAGTACTGAGGAGTTTTTAAACTAAAAATCGGCCAGTTTTTGTGGTGGTTCCAAAGCAGCCACTCGGAAGCACACTATTTTAACTTTCCTGACAGACATGATCCATCAGTAGACCAACCAGTGGCTTTTCTCTCTCCTTTTTCTCCTTTTCAGTAATCATCGAAAAGAGCTAGGGGTTAGGGGTTAGGGGTTGTGAGTTAGGGGTTTAAACAGAAAGAAATTGAAATCCATGACAGTGATGACTTAATAATATTGCAAATTATAGTTTTTAGTTCAGGTAATTTAGCAGACCATATCACAGCTTAATTTCCTTCTGCAGAGCCCAGGCGTGTGAGATAGTGTACCAGAGAAAGGGGCACAGTGGTGTGGAAGGAGGGGGTGAAGATGAGAGTGAGGGAAAAATAATGTTTAAGACCCTCCAATGCAGGTGTCCTTGAAAGACTAATAAAAGTGTCCTGGAGAATGTAGCCGACACTTCGTTAACATGTGTGAGAGGCCCATGGCCTTCATCTCTGGGAGGCCAGGGGGCGTCCTGGCTTCCTTTTATTCAGGTGCCAGCTTCTCTTGCCTGGTGGAATGCAGAGTGCCCAGAAGGAATGCACAAAGGGTGCAGAGCCCTGCTGGCTGTGAAAGGAAAGAACGACTGAACGTGTCAGCCGAGCCAGCCGCCATCGAATGGCGTGCGTCCTTGAGCACGCTCCACACAAATCCTCCTGAAGGAACATGCGGGTTGGGTTGGGGCTGAATCACTCAACGATTTGTCTTTGGTTCTAGGACCAACCTTCTAGAAATACACCGCTCTTCAGTCTGCACTCACCACACAAAATATTCACAATAGCTTCCTCAGGTGTGTTGATTCACTCATCCGGCTGAAGCAATGTCTGTGTGTTTGGCCAGAGAACTGGGGAAGAATTCTTCTGACTGAATTTCATCCCCAAATGACAACCTGAGTTCCAGTCTTGACAGGGTAGTGAGGGTAAGCCCTGGGAGCTAGCCTGGGAAATTTTAGTTGTTTAAGCCTGTCAGTGTCACCTAGCCAGACTGCAGCCCATCAGCTGGACTGAATGTTCACTGGAGGATCTTGGAGTCGTTATGTCCCTTTGCATGGAGCTGAGTTCAGAGTTCAGGGGTCAGATAACTAGGCTGGGTTTGTGTGTGTTGAAACAAAAGTTCTCAAACTCTAGGATGCCAAAGAATCACCTCAGTAAAAAAATTCCCATGTCCCGCCATATCCTCTCTGAATTAAAACCTCTTGAAGTGGGGCGAAGCAATTGATTTTAACATGGTTCCTAGATGACTTCAAGAAAGACTAGAGTCTTTTTTTTTTTTTTAATATATTCTCACATTTACCTGAGTAGAAAAAAGAAAGTGTAACCCTTCGTAAACATAAACATCACAAACACAAACATACCTGAGAAAACAAAGCTCAATCCAAAGAACTCATGTGAGTGAGAAATCATATCCTATCATTCAAACCAAGACACTTCTGAAAGTGAAATTGGGGACTATCAATAATTACAGCAGGATAACACGTGTAAACTGGGAACTGGGACTCTGCTAGGCAAACCAGGACTCATGCTTACCTGAGTTGTAAGACTAATCTAGGCAGAAAAAAATTGATTAAGATTTAGGCCACTAACCCAACATAAGCTCTCATCCAAGCCTCAAAGCTTAGCAGTCTCTGCAAATATTTCAATAGGGCCCTAAAGCCAGAGAATCTGGTTCAGAGGCTCACACTGGTTTAGGCAAGCAGGATGAACTCTTAGATCCCAGTACCCTGGCTGGGAAGAGACTGGCAGAAACTGTGACCTGCCAGTGGAAGGATGCTCTCAGTAGTGACATGCATCCCCAGCAACTCCAGCAGTCTCACGACATGAAAAGGATTGGTTCTCAAAGGCAGAGAAGAGAAGAAACAAACAAGGCATTATGCTATACCAATATCCATCTGACACTTTTAGGAAACACCCTTCCCTGGTTTTTAGTTCTATTCTCATACAGTCCCTACAAACCACCTAACAATTGCTGTCATGTGACTTTTCTGCTGGTTTCTTCCTAGAGGAACTACTGCAATATACTTGTAAGATAAAGGAAGAGTGGGCTGTGCATTTTCATTACACAATGTAGACAAAGCAATCAGTGTACAAAGGATGCTTTAGAAGAGCAAAATAGTGAAATGAGAAAGTACATTTTCCTAGGAAATTTCATTTATTTCTCTGGCTTTAATAATGATCGTGGCCTATAGCTGCCTTTTGTAAGCAATTACAATGAATCTGCAAATAAATACAATGAAAGTAAAAATAGCATATTTACTTCCAGATATTACTTTCATTTTTAAACTCAAAATACTGTATTCATTCAACTAGGCATCTCTTCATGAACAAAACTCTACTCAACGCTTAGCAATCACTGTAAATATTATAATAGTGCCCTAAAAACTCTACTCTTGGCTCTGTGAGTAAACTCCCTAATATTGGAACTTTCTTCTTAAAATGTGAAGACCAAACATGAACCAAACATGAACCCCCCTCCCACCTCCCACCCCACATCATCCCTCCAGATCATCCCCATGTTTGGGAGTTCGTGTAAAAAAATAAATTAATTAAAAAAAAAAATGTGAAGACCAAAGAAAATATATATGCAGAAGCATCTGAGTCTTCATAAAATAACTTTTCTTCTAGAAAGTACACTAAGGGTAACTGCCTCTTCTGTGTATGGTTGCCTATACCTGGAATGGAAAGAAAGCATAATTGGTGTGCTGACCCCAGGCAGCATCTGAGGAAACACTGAAATAATCACTAAATATTTGTATTAAGGAGGTATGGTGATAGTTACAGGAGAAGGAAAAGGGGAGGAAAGGAAAAGAGAACTCTTTCTTAGATGATTATAAAATACATCTTATCTACCTGAGAGAGTTAAAGTGTATTGGCTATGATTTTCAAAAACTGGTCTTAATTACCCTTGAGATCAGAATTCCATATGAGGTAAATATGGTTTTAGATAGTTTTCTAAAATATGTATAATTTACTCAAGGAAAAAAGGACTGTGTCCTCTGGAGCCAATCTAGCCTCACAGGTAAATACAAATTTAAGTAGATTTCTAAGAAGTATATTATGTACAGTGGCTGACAGCGTGGAACGTCCATGAAGAAGCTGGGAAGGTCTGTCAGTTAAGTACATAATAAAAATGTATTGGAAAAATAGATCATTTTCTCAGTGGACTATAATTGGCTATGCATAGTAAAAAAGTCTTATTTTTAAAAATGTATGCTGCAGCCACAGACTTTTAAATCTCAATACTGTGTTATTTTTAAAACTCAGAATGCTAAGCAATATTAGTCAGAGTGACAGAGGAACTGCCTGGTGGATGTCGTGCTATAATTTACAACTCTCTCTGACATCTTTTTCTTCTTTTTCTTTTAAAACAGACTTCATCTGACACCATAGGGGAAGAGTTAGAGAAGATGGAGGACAAAATGCAGCTGTCCTTACTCAACTGATTGACGCTTTCAGGAGTGTTAATGTACGTTTAACTTTAAATATATATCCTCTTTTATTATCTAGGAAGAGCCTTCTATTATAAACAGAGACAGAAACAGAGAAAGGGAGAGAGGGAGAAAGGAGAGAAAGAAAGGGAGGCAGGGAGAGAGGAGGGCGGGAAGGAGAGAGTGGGGAGGGGGAGAATTTGTCAGCATCTAGAGTAGAAACATTTGCTTTTTCTGTCATTTATACCTTGGTTTGTGAGGGACGCCTTCTCTAGCCTACTCATTAACAGACTTCACCCTGCTAGCTCTTCAGCATTCTACCAGCTCATCCGCTTGCTTTAGCTTCACTGTCTCCTCTCCCTGCGACCTAGATGGACTTCAGTGCACTTGTCTTTATGCCCTTTTTGTATTATCCTGTTTCTGTACAGATCATCCTGGGCTGTTGAGCTGCAAACTCTTTTGCTTTGGCTGCCATAGACTCCCCTGTTCTGCACGTAGCCCTGGCTGAGCCTTCACAGTTACTGGACGATCTCTTCACTTTGTGTTGACTGGCCGTCACATTCCTCCCAAGTGTTCTTTCAGTCTTTTTCCAGAACCTTCCATCCAAACTCTCAGCTTGTAATAGCTGACTGTTTCTCCCATTTTCTTGAGAGAACCGAGATCACATGTGTTTCCCCAGTCCTCACCCTTTCACTTAGGAGCTCCCCCGTGGAACTTCATTCCTTCTTCCTTGCATCCACATCCATCACCTCTTGACCCTTTTCTCTTCTATCTCTGGAATTCCACCTTCTCCAGTGGTTCCTTCTAAAATATGGAGGGCTTCCCTGGTAACTTCCCTGAGGTTACAGCGTCTGCCTGGAATGCAGGAGACCCGGGTTCAATCCCTGGGTTGGGAAGATCCCCTGGAGAAGGAAATGGCACCCCACTCCAGCACTCTTGCCCAGAGAATCCCATGGATGGAGGAGCCTGGTAGGCTACAGTCCATGGGGTCACAAAGAGTCGGACACGACTGAGCGACTTCACTATCTTTCTTTCTCCACTACTCAAGCAAGTTCTCACCAACTTTGTTAAGTTCCTGTCCTTCCTCCTGTTATCCTTTCAGAGTCAAACTATTCTGAAGGGCGGATCATACAAGCTGCTGCCAATATGCCCTCAGCTTTCTGCTCCCACTGCTCTAGGGAGACTATGAGCACCAAGGTCATGACTAACAATAATCACCAATGTGCATGACTTTTTTTTTTTTTCCTAGTTCTAGTCTTCCATGAGCATTTGCCGTATTTAATTCAAGTAGCATGTTTCTCACAACTCTTGGTTTCCATGACAAGGATCATGGAAACAAGGATCATGACTCCAGCTCACCTCCTACCACTCACTGTTTCCACACATGCACACAGAATGGAAGGGGGAAGAAAGATGAGTGTCAAAGGAGGGGAACAAGTGCATTAGGAGATTTTCCAAAGTGGAGCTCAATATTGGCTCAAGAGTCAACTGGCTAGGGTGGGAAGAGTAGATTCCAGCTGGGACTTAAATGATGGGCAGGTCCTGAACAAGCAGGAAGGGCATTTCATGTAGATAGCAAGGCAGAGCATGTCAAGAGAATCTAGGCAGAAGGTACAAAATCAAGAGTAGCACAACCACAGAATCTACAGAACTTTTATTACAGATTAGATACAGAGAACCGCCAAAGATAACTCGAGTTTTGGGGTCTTCATGGGAAAAATAATTATGCTATGGGTAGAAATCCACGGACTACGAAAGGAAGCTAATCCATGGACTACGAAAGGAAGCTATTTTTAGAGGAAGAACACAAGTTCAGATGGAAATACACTGAGTTTGGGGTTAAAATGGAACAACTTTCAATGTCTTAGAAAGAGGCAGCAGACTTGGGACAAAAGGCAAACCAGAGGTTTTTAGCTCCTTGAGGGAGTTAGGTCTCATCTCTCTTTTTTCCCCTCAGAGCACCTAGCATGGTGCTTTGAACATTCCAAGAACATAATACTTGTTACATGGACAAATGAGTAAATGAATGGAAGTAAAAACTTTGTCATCATCTTCCCTGCTGTTGTTTAGTCACTAAGTCATGTCTGACTCCTTGTGACCCCTGGCCTGCAGCCTGTGAGGCTCCTCCGTCCATGGGACTTTCCAGGCACAAATATGGGAGTGGGTTGCCATTTCCTTCTGCTATCTTCCCTGGGGTGACAGTTAACACTGTGGGCATAGATCAGTTCTCTAAGGAAGAACAAAATTAGGAGTATCCCAGACTGGAGACAAAAGACAAAAATTGAAGAGTTTGAGTGAACAAAAAGCCACATGTGCACGGGGAAATACAAGGGGGATACTACATGGTGGTTGAAAGGGCATTGGGGTAAATGCACTCAAAAAGTGGGAGCCCAAGTGAGGTTGTCGATGTCTTCAGGGAACTAGTTTAGTCAAGTGTTACAGATGGAAGCCACAAAGGAAAGAAAGAAGACTGAACAAAGATGGGAGTAAATGGAGGCCTGAGATGAAAGGTGAATGAAGGGGTGCACTCTTTTCCTGAAAATGTGCAAGGATGGGATGCACAGAGTGAACCTTTGTCATAGATATGCAAATAATGAAGTGCACTCATACATGAATATGTGAATGAATGAACTGAATGAATCATTCATATTAAATGTGAAAATACGTCTGGATTGCTTTTTCTTTGTCAGAAAAATTTCACCTTCATTTCTGTGCTGTGAGTGTGTAAACAGATATGAATGGACTCACAGGTGACAAAGTTGGTCAAAACTTGTAGGATAAAAACTTATCTCTCTCTAACATCATCCTCTTTTTCCTGTTGTTATGGGGAGAAAACTCGCACAGAAAGTTGGAACACTGTGCATGAGGCTGTGGGAAGGGGATTATTTATGAGTAAATATAAGGAATTTTGATTTCCATATCAGTTGTTTTAGCATAAACTATAACCTCTCCAAGTGGCTCCCATCTGGATAGTTTCTTTTATTAAAACTAATTGTTTTGTATGTTTGGAAAATGCACAATTTTATCTTCATGGAGAAAGGTCTGTATAATGTCTTTATACCATAAAAAGCAAACATGACTTANTTTTGATTTCCATATCAGTTGTTTTAGCATAAACTATAACCTCTCCAAGTGGCTCCCATCTGGATAGTTTCTTTTATTAAAACTAATTGTTTTGTATGTTTGGAAAATGCACAATTTTATCTTCATGGAGAAAGGTCTGTATAATGTCTTTATACCATAAAAAGCAAACATGACTTACAGAAACAGAAAAAAAAACACCTGAAATCAATAAGCATCTATTTACTTTTCCCATCTAAATGAGAAACAGATATCAAGAAAATATCTTAGCTCTGGGTTTGCCTTTTTTAACGCTATGAAATTCATGCTGAGTGGAGAAAACTCATGCCTGGTACATTCACTTTATGGTACATTTCAAGGTGAATTACTAAATCCTCAAAACCTGACCTTCTAATGAAGGCACTGATGCAAGCAGAGTTGGTGAAGAAAACTACAAAGATATAAAAATGCATAGATATATGACCAGCTAGGGACAAATTTTGATGGAATTATCACCAGATCTCTCCTGACAAGGCATATCTATCAAACATGCCTACCCTAAGCTTTGATTCCATTAATTCCCCGAGAAAAGACATCAGGTAGAGTTCTGGATACCAGGTGTGTAAACACTAAGAGATTCTGATATTTCGATATCTTTCACATAGAAACCTGAACACAACCCAACCAGATGCAGAAGTGAGTTTCCGCTGGGAATGCTACCTACCCTTTTACTACTGGTATCATTATTTAAACGTTTAATGTAGGAGAAACTGAAGGCCAAAAAAGAACACGCCTGCACTTAATTTCAAGTGACAGCTAATACAGTGCATTAAAGGTGTAATACTATACACATGGTAGTTATATATAAATAGTAACGTTAAAAGGGGTTACAACATCCCTAAGACATCCTAAGTCTAAAACACTTAAAAAGCACATTTGCAGTACAACTTATCTTAAATTATTTTAATTGGTTTCAAGAAGACTTCAGATTAGTAATGGGCTTTGACTTTTCCTGATTATAAAAGAGAAACACAGATGAATGCTTTTTAGGCAGCCTAATATCATTCCCAGGTAGACCACCACATAACCTGTGTTACTTAAATGCCATTAACTAGCAACGAATGTAAATTTCACATAAGTGTTTTATGTAAATTTTGTTTGCCTAAAGTTGTTAGTTCTCTTAATAAATATAGCTTATGCAAAATGTCTCTTTTTTGGTTCTTTCCTTGAATTCATTATACAGGAACTTTTTCGAAGAGAAAGGGGAGAAAAAGGCAGATTGACAGAGCTTGAATACTTAGGAACCATTTACCATAGAGAGTCTTTTGTGTATTTTTAATAGTTTGAAAAATAATCCAGTTACAGTCTTTAGCTCGATTACTTACAAATAAATTATCTGAAAAAAAAATCAAGTAAATCTGTCAGTTGTGGAAGTTTATTTTTCCATGTGTTATCTAGAGATAAGCCAGCCTATACTATTAGATTTCCACTGACATAATTGTGCATGAATTCTGATCTGATTTGGTATTACATGGTGCAAAAGGTGACACATTTTCTCTAATATACCCCATTAGAAAGGAAAGAAATTGCCAAAGTATGAAATCTGAGGACCTTGATTCAGAAACTATGTGACTTTGAGGTCAACTCTGGAAGAAAAGTACTTGTTCAGCTACCCCAGGCACTGAAGGTTGTGACAAGCAAATCTAATACCCAGGGTAGTTACTCTTGTTGGATAATCAATAAAATCTTACATTATCAGACTGCAACAGCTGTATATTCGTTTATCTTGTTGCCTTGTATGTCTTCAAAATATTCAAGTGTGGAATCACAGAGAATACAGATGCTGTTCCCATTTCTAAATCCTTGCTGATCAGAAGACTTGGCTAAGATACCAGAACTGAGAAATAGCATGCATGTGTATAATGTGCTGAATATATATTTTATGTAAGGCTACCTCACTACAACAGAGAAATACTAGCTCCAAGGATCTTGGGAAAGAGTTCTGACCGAGTTACTCAGCCTTCTTACAACACAAGTTTTAGAGATATAAGTGATCTTTGAAATCCTATGAGAAATGACCTTGAACAAATTAGTAAAATACCAGATGTGATCTGTTGGCAATTTCAAATTACATTTTCTAGAAAGTAGAAACCCTTATGTTTTAAGAAGGAAATGTTGTGCAACCTCTTTTCCTCACTTGACTTTTTTCTTTTTGGCAGCCAGTCAGAGTAAGTAAAGCCTGACTTCCAGCACACAGGACTGGCATTCTGTCTTCCTTTGGTAGAGGACAATGAATGTCCATTACAACTTAAAAAGGAATTTTAAAAGGATTCTTTACAACTTCCTTCCTACTCAGCAGCCCCCGCCCCCCCCAAATTAGTTTCAAAGGAGAGCTTAGGTAGAAGATGACATTTTTGGACTCCATTCTCATTTCTGGACAGAGCAAAAGAAGAGATATTTAGGGAGCCCTTTGAGATTTCAGTGGCGAAGTCAAGAATGACAATTTAGTCAGTTCTTTGTTGCTTCTCATTTTATAAATCGAACACAAAAAGTGAAATAAAAAGAAATATTACTAGCATGATAAAATTTAGATATATCTGGCAAATGGAAAGTGCTAGTTTAATTTTTGAGATAACCTAATCCAGCACTATGTCTGGATAAGACTTAGACAGTCTCCTGGTAACAGGCTTCATATTCCTGAAGGCTACAGGACACCTATTAGAAGCTTGTGCTCTTTGGAAACTGGCTGATTTATTTTTGAAAGAGCCACACAACACATCTTATCCCTTAGCTTCTTATCCAGTATGACCTTGACACTCCTGTTGAAGAGGTAGAATCAAATTCACCTTCTCTTTGAATCTGGGCTGGCTTTACAGACTAGCTTGATGCGTACGACAGAAGTGACATTCTTGTACTTCCAACACCTGGATCTCTTGAAACAATCAATTTTGAATTTTCTCTCTCAGAACCGAGCTGCCACGTTAGGAGAAACCTGCGACAACCTCTAATCACCTGACCAAGCCGCCTTGAAGATGACCACAGACACATGGCTGGAACCACATGAGAAACTCAGGCAAGAACAGCCCAGGTGAGCCCAGTTAGGCCACTGCATGAAGACATGGAAAATTTTTGCTTTAGGGCACTAAGTTTTTTTTTTTTTTGAGGGGGAGGGTGTGAGGTAAGGCTGTTATGCAGAAAAGGGGAGGCTTTGCGGCAACAGACTAGAGTTTGAAGTTTGGTTGTTTCCCTTCTTTTGGGACCTTTAGTGAGTTACTTTATGTCTCAGAGGTTTTGGTTTTCATCGAAAAATACTGACGATAGTAGCTGCTTCTCAACTGACCCATATTCTTCCAGCATCATACTCTCTTAGTGACTCTTAGAGCAAAGCCAGAATAAACATGGTTGCTCTATACATTTTTGCTCTGAACCAACTTTTGAGGCCTTAAAGTCTTTGGTTTCCCTTCACATTCATGTTCTTTGCTTCCACATTGGATCTGGGCTTCCCGATTGGAAGGACACTGAATGAATAAAAGACACTGTTGCCATCATTTGTCCAAAGCTCGGTCTACTTTCTCAAGACCTAGCATGCCGAAGAGGGCTGGACAGGCCCACAGGACACCTTTCCTGTGTTACTGGAGCAAACAGGCTCTGGCCGTGCAGAATCGCATTCCAAGCAGCCTGGTTGTCGTCTCTAGGCGGGTCAGCAGGCTTAGACACAACAGGAAAACGAATGAGAGAATTTGTTTTCTCATCTCCGTTTCTTTACCATCCGGCAAGCTACCTAATTCCTAGTCTTAGCTTCCTCTCTATTAGACAAGTAAACTGGTTTTTAGGCTCAACTACTTTTCTAATTTAGTCACATTATCTGGTTTCTAATCTGTGAAGAGTTGACTCACTGGAAAAGACTCTGATGCTGGGAGGGATTGGGGGCAGGAGGAGAAGGGGANTGAGAGTCCCTTGGACTGCAAGGAGATCCAACCAGTCCATTCTGAAGATCAGCCCTGGGATTTCTTTGGAAGGAATGATGCTAAAGCTGAAACTCCAGTACTTTGGCCACCTCATGCGAGGAGTTGACTCATTGGAAAAGACTCTGATGCTGGGAGGGATTGGGGGCAGGAGGAGAAGGGGACGACCGAGGATGAGATGGCTGGATGGCATCACGGACTCGATGGACGTAAGTCTGAGTGAACTCCAAGAGATGGTGATGAACAGGGAGGCCTGGCGTGCTGTGATTCATGGGGTCGCAAAGAGTCAGACACGACTGAGCGACTGAACTGAACTGAACTAAATCTACAAATAATCAGTCAAAATACCTTTACTTTTGCCTGGTTTGCCACAATATTTTTTTTTATGTTTCCTTGGAAGGTTTTCCAAATTTTACTTCATCTTTTGTCCTTAGTGGAGTCATCTTTAGTAATCTAAGAACACTGTTGTAAACGGAACATGAAAGTGAAAGTGAAAGTAGCTGGGTCATGTCCAAGTCTTTGCAACCCCATGGACTATTTAGTCCTTGGAATCCTCCAGGCCAGAATACTGAAATGGGTAGCATTTCCCTTCTCTAGGGGATCTTCCCAACCCAGGGATTGAACACAGGTCTCCTACATTGCGGGTGGATTCTTTTACCAGCTGAGCCACAAGGGAAGCCCAAACTGAGCATGGTTGACTTTATATCTCAGAAGCATTAGGTAATCTTGTTTCTTTTGAGGGGTTGCCCTTTGTCCAGGTATCCACTGAGTTTCTTAGGAGTGAAAATGTGTGTTTTTCAAGCATGACATGGAGAAAAAGTTGCTTTGAAATACATCTGTGACTGTCAGAACCAGGTTTCTATAGGAAGTCAACTGGGGTAAGGGGAAGTGCTCATTCAAGATGATGATGTAGTTTTAGGATGATATAGTTATAGGTAGTGGGATTCAGTGAAGGTAATCTCAGAGGTCAAAGGTCACAACCACACATTCTAATTACCGAAATTGTATTTGGAAAATTTGATTCTTCCTCTTTACACATGCACATAAAAGTGTAGGGCCCTTGGAGAGGTGGCCGTGCAGACTCAATTTGGTAAGGTGGAAAAGAAAAGGATTGAGGCAGGTTTTATGCTGCTGCCATATTGGGTCCACTGGAATCAGGGCAGAGATACAATTTCCCTCTGTTCCTACTAGTGCACAGAACACGTTCTTCTGTATATAGAAAGACATATAATTTAACCCCCAAATTAGGACATCCCTGTCAGTGGAAATGGATGCTATTAACAATATCAGCTGAAAACAAGAATATACTAAGTGTATCTGGTTAATGGATTAATGAGGAATGTTGAAGAATGAATGAATAGCGTCTGCATTGTTATTAATGGGTCTCAAAAGTCCTGGATCTCCAGACGGAGGATTTGGTTGATGTTATCTAGTCACTGATTTGTGTCTGACTCTTTGCAACCCCATGGAATGTAGCCCACGAGGCTCCTCTGCCCATGGGATTTCCCAGGTAGGAATACTGGAGTGGGTTGCCATTTCCTTTTCCAGGGATCTTCCTGACCCAGAGATTGAACCTGCATCTCCTGCACTGCAGGTGGATTCTTTACCTGGGAAGCCACCAGGGAAGCCCAAGGTGGTGATTTAGCAAAGCATTGGCTTTGGAGAAACACAGCTGGTGTCACTTGTCTGGGTGATCCTGGGACAAATTCCTTAATTGCTTGGAGCCAGTGGTTTGCTCATGAAAATAACATTTCAGGAATTTTGAAAGCCATAATTAAAAAGTAATTTATGTAAACATCTATTAAATTATAGTAAAAACAAAGTTAATAAGTAGTCAGAACTCACCATTGGTAATTATTTAATCTATACTTTTGAGTTTGTTTGTGTCCACTGTCTATATAGTAAATGCAATGCCCTGATCTGCTGCCATCATTACTCCTTTCTTTTCAACTCTACACCCGGTGATGTCACCTTAGCAAATTGAAATTATCCATGATGGAAAAGCTCACCTCAAAGAAACTGACAAACACTGCAAATCAAGGCTTGATTTACTGTTTGTTGATCATCTGGACCTTAGAAAGTAAAGGAGAAAATGTAGATTACACTTCAAAGAATGCCTTCACTGTGACCAATAAGGTGTGATTAGCATAAAAATTGAGAGGATATTTTCCCAGAATTAAAAATAATTTTTCTGATAGGGCAAATAAATCACTCAGATCACTGGGAAACTGTTGAAGTTCTTACATAGATCTTTATTGTTCTACTTTCTCATTAATGTAAAGGAATATATCAACCAACGTTCATGTCAGACCTATCCTCTTGCTCCTCAACCAAAATCTTATGCTGGCTTGGATACAAGAGTTTAACAAAACTATGATATGAAATATCCTTCATATCATTAGAAATTTATGATAAATGTAGTGTGTGCCTTCTGGCCATATCTATAAGAAGGAGCTGGTTATTAACCATTAACCAGAACACCACTTGCACAGAAAGTTTAGGGCTTGATCCCTGCTGCTCAGCTGGGCTAGGGAAAAGCCAAATCAGAAGAGATTAAAGCCAGAGAGGTGAGGCTTGAAGATTGAAAGACAAGAGGGTAAATGGTGACTTAAACTGGAGATGCACACTTGAAAAAAGACAGAATAAGGCAGGATGGGAAACTCAACAGCCAGAGAGAGAATGAAATGGTTCCTGAATTCATTTAGTAAAGGAGGCCCATTTACGTGAGGCCCCAGACTATTCATAGATGCCTTGGGGGCCCAGTCTTAACAATTACACC
The DNA here is from genome assembly GCA_006410675.1 of Oreotragus oreotragus. Taxonomy (NCBI): domain Eukaryota; kingdom Metazoa; phylum Chordata; class Mammalia; order Artiodactyla; family Bovidae; genus Oreotragus; species Oreotragus oreotragus. The sequence goes on along the minus strand of SJYX01001660.1, from coordinate 717,304 downwards.
GTTTAGTCTTAACATGCTATCTATTCTTATGCTTCTTATTCACACTCATGACATATAATGCTCTCTATTTTTTTTTTCTGATTTTAAATAATCTCAAATCTATGTGAAACTTAATTTTGTGTATCAAGTGAATATCAAACTTAATTTTTTTTTCCTGAGAGATTAGTGAATTTTCTCAGCATATTCATCAGCAGAATATATTTTTAGTTGGAATTGCATTTGAATTTAAGAGAGCCGTCAAAGACAGTGGCTTAAATTCCCTAGAGGGGTTATTAAAACTTAGATTGTTGAGCCTCCAAAGTTTTTGATTCAATAGATCTGGGGTAATGTCCAGGAATTCAGATTTCTAACAAGTTCACAGGTAAACTGATGCTTCTGGTCTAGAGATCACACCCAGAATGACTGGTTTAAATGAGTAAGGGCTTGATGAATACCCATGAATAAGGAATTGAAAGTCTGTCTAGAGCTAAGCCACCTAGGCCTGGAACCTTGGTTACATAATATCTTGGGAAACTAGCCTCTTTACCTTTTGTGTGTACTTTGTAATTTCAGTGGCAATGTTTCTAGTGTTCTATCATTAAGAAGCTGTTGGCTTTATCATATTAGATATCTTATTTTCCTTCTTCACTTTTAAGATGCTATCAGGCATAGGATCTTTATGTGATAATATGCTTTTCTTATTTGGTGCATCAGTGTAGCTAGATTCATTGCATGATCATATGTCCTAACACTAAATTGTCATTGTATTTATGTTCGATTATCCTCTTGTTATGTAGTCTCTGAATTGTTTCTGATTCTTCACGACTCCCTGGACTGTAGCCTGCCAGGCTCTTCTGTCCATGGGATTTCCCAGGCAAGAATACTGGAGTGGGTTGCCATTTCTTTCTCCACTATTATTCTCTAATAGGGCATTAAATTTGACTGCATATATTTTATTTAGATTTGTCCATCATTTCTCATTAACTAAATTGGTGTGTTGTTGACTTTAGTGTTATATTTAATGAGTTTTTGTATCAGGGTTATTCTAGCTGAAAAAACCTTATCGAGTTTACACTGTGTTCCTGGGAATCTGTTAAGTTGAGACTTACATGAATTATCCCCTTTAAATTTCACAGACAATTTATGAGTTTTGTACCATAACTATTTTTATTTTATGTGTATATGTGCTGATGTTCAGTCACATTTGACTCTTCGCGACCCAATGGACTATAGCCTGCAAGACTCCTCTGTCCATGGAATTTTCCAGGCAAGAATACTGGCATGGGTTGCCATTTCCTTCTCCAGGGGATCTTCCTGACCCAGGGATCAAACCCACGTCTCTTGCATCTCTTGCATTGGCAGGCAGATTCTTTACCACTGAGCCACCTGGAAAACCCCTGTTCTCATTTTATTTGGAAACTGCATTTGAGAGCAGTCACTGAAGATCACCTAACTAGGAAATTACAAGCCTCTTACTCCCCAAACTAATTCTTAATTTATTTCATACATGGGGAAATATTTCCATATTTTGTTATGTTGTAGAATAGTTTACATTGTGTGGGAATTATTAATTTCTTAGAAGATTAAAATAATTTATCTATAAAGTAAATTGAGATATCCACTCTCTGAGTCTATAGTTTTGGGAGGAAGATATCTAAAATTTTCCTTAAAGCTAAGATTTCCAATTTCTTCCTTGTCATGAAGGACTGTTAATTTCATTTGTAGAATTGAGCATGATATACACAGATGAAAGTTATGTCCATATTTGACACAATCTCTTTTTATTAGATTTATTAAAGAATTATAATTGTGTTGTTTTTCTCAGAGAACCAGACCTTGCCTTTATTTATCTTCTTTTTCTGTTGTTTTCTAATTCACTATCTTAACATAACCATCATTACTTTCTATTCTCTAGTTTCCTTAAAATATTACTGTACTTGTTTCTTTTCTAAAGAAATGAAGTTGCTCAGGCGTGTACAACTCTTTGCAATCCCATTGACTGTAGCCTACCAGGCACCTCTGTCCATGGAATTTTCCTGGCAACAGTATGGAGTTGGTTGCCATTTCCTTTTCTAGGGGATCTTCCTGACCTAGGGATCCAATCCAGGTTTTCTGCTTTACAGACAGATACTTTACTGTCTGAGCCATCAGGGAAGCCAGCCACCAGGGAAGTCCCTTTTCTAAAGAATCCGCCTGCAATGCAGGAGACCCAGATTAGATCCCTAGTCAGGAAGATCCCCTGAAGAAGGGAATGGCAACCCACTCCAGTATTCTTGCCTGGAGAGAGGAGCCTGGTGGTCTACAATGCATAAGTCAGACACAACTGAGTGACTAACACTAACTTACTTGAAGTAAATGATTAGTGCATTTTCTCTATTTATTTTGCTATTTAAAAAAGTTAATACAAACTTTTGACTCTACCTATTTATCAGTATAGTTTTTGATAGATTGCCGTATCTTTTTATATGCTATTTCATTTTGTATTTGTTTTTATTTTTAGCCAAAAGTTATTGAAGAGAAATTATTTTAATTCTCAAAGGGTTAAAAATGTTTGTCTGATTTTTTGATATTAATTTTTAGTGGTTTTGTACTTTTTTATGCTTTATTTCATTATGATTAAAGGAAGTGGCCAATAAAATATCAATATTTTGAAGTTTCCTTGCATATTCTTTCTAGAAAATGAAAGTATATCTTTCAAAGACACTTTAAAGAAAGTACTGTAGGACATAGATCAAAATATATGTCATATAAAATGTATCCTTCTTAAATTAATTTCTCATCAATTAAACCTATCTGATGTTTTGTACAAGCTCTGGGAGTTAGTGATGGACAGGGAAGCCTGGAATGCTGCAGTCCATGGGGTCACAAAGAGTTGGACATGTCCTAACTACTGAACTGAACTGATGTTTTATAAATTTATAATGGTTTATAAAGGATTTCACGAAAGTAATTTCTGTCCATTTTTTCTATTTTTATCAATATGGATTTTTAATATTTTTATGAACTGACTCATAATTCCCAATTTTTATATCTCCTTTTAATCATATAAATTTATCCTCTTTATCACATATATGCTTTTCTTTTTCCTTCTGAGTATTTTCTTGTCAATATTAATATTACTGCCTCTGCTTTTTTTTAACAGTAGTTGGAAATGTTGTTGACCATATCAGTCTCTTAAAGATTTAAAACTTTTGGTTTATACATTTTTCTTACAAGCAAAAGTTAGTTGGGTTTTTATAAAACTAAATCTAAGTATTTTCTTTTTCTTAATAAAGAATTTTTGATCAATATCCATTAATTGTTGCAATTAACCTTTTTGATCTTCTTTTGAATTTTTTTATATTTTTCTAAGTTTATGCTTCTTGTTCTTTTTGTTATTGACCTCTTACTGGATGAACTATGTATTTTTTCATTTGTATTTTTTCTAGAGATTTGGAGGATATAATCCTGCTTTCAGTTCTATTTAGGGGTTATAGTTCAGTTAAAGCTACAGAAATCTATCAATCTCTAATTACTTATTCAGCAAACTTTTTTTTTTTTTTTTGAGTGAGTTTTGTGACTTAAGCATTATTCCATACCATGAAATACCATAGCTGGCAAATAATAAATACATAAATATAAATAGTTCAGAAAGTAAAATGTATTTTCTAAAGAATCACACAACAATGTTATAAGAATCAGTGTTTGACCAGAGAAATAGAACCAGTAGAGGACATATATTTTCTTACAAAGAATTGGTTTACTTGATTGTGTGGTCTACTAAGTCTGAAATTTGTAGGGCAGGCTTTCAGAAAGGACAGGCTGGTCTCTCAGGCATAGGCTGAAGCTGCTATCCACACATAGAAATTTCTTCTTCTTTGGGGAAACCTCAGCTTTCCTTTTCAAGCCTTTCAGCTCCATGAATCAGGTCCACCCAGATCATCTAGGATAATCTCCCTACTTTAAATCAACCAACTGATTATGAACTTGAATCACATCTACAAAATACATCCACAGCACCACTGATATTGAATAATTGGAGATTGTAGTCAAGTCATTCCATTAAAAGGATCATTAAAAATTTTAAGGTACAATCATGGTGAATATTATAAAGAGATACATAGTATTAACAGATTGAATAAGATGGGAAAAATTGACTTAAACATGAAGGCCAGGCAGGCTTTGGTCCCTTCACCACCCATCTTGTGCCTAATCCAAGACTTTGTAAATATGTGAGTGTGAAGGGCCCTGTTGACTTAGAGATTATTTAAGACTTCATAGCTATACAAATCTACTAGTCTTAAAGGGAACATTTACCTCATTTATATGGCCCCAAGTTAACTTCCACGTGAGCCAGACCAAAACAAATCTCTCTTTAGATGGTTCTGAGAGTGTTTTTTGTTTTAAAATGTAAATAAAGGCAAACAAATACTCCATCATCAACATCAATAAATGTGTCCAGCCTTCAAAATCGCATTTTAAGAATTTTCTGTGAAACCTAATGAACTTTTGTGTAATTAAGAAATATTATACCTTCAGTTCTTGACAAACTCTCTTGAAAAAGTAGTAAATTTATCCCTAACATGGATAAAATGACTCTCATCTCAGGAGACAATCTTCATATAGGATGTATACAGCCTCTCTGTGCCAACTCATCCAACGGAGCTCATAATGAACCTCGGTACTGTGTGTACAACTTCCTTCTTCACTGTAGAAGTAAAAATAAATGTGTGGTTAATCATTTCAGGCACTCCATCTGCATCTTAGGAACCCAGGTGGTCTATACAATTGAAGTTTTGTTCAGCAAATAAGTGTTTTTACCATTTCAAAGCTGCTGGTAGCTGTTAGTTTTAAGAGGTGTTCATAAACTAGGAATTTTTCTTGAGTGACATCAAGGTGGATGTTCTCGGTAAAAACCAGGAGATGGCTACTGGGTGATTTCAGGATCAAATTGCATCCTGAATATAAAGAGAATAACTGTTAATTCACCCATGTCCTCCTTGGATACAGAAGAAGCAATTCTGAAGCATTCACAAGTAATTCTGGAGTGGATAAGATTATTTGCCCGTGGCACTTCCTCATCCTTTTCCCATTTCTCCAAGACACAATCAGTCCCATCACTTCAGGGCCTATGGCTCTACTGTGGCCTCCATAGCTGTGAGAATCATCTTTTCTTTTGATGGGATTTGAGTGAAGCAAATGAAGATGCTTCTGACCAACAATATGTGTTAGAACTAATCTAAGTTTTGGTAAAGTTCTAGTCTTTGTATATTGGAATTCCTTTTTAGGCAAGGATCTATAGTGATGTGTTGTTAAGATGGACTTTTTTTTTGTTTGTTTGTTTCTATTAATATCTTTTAATCCTCATGTTTCTCTAATGAGAATGTAATGTGTTTCCTTGGGTACTCTTTGCTTTGGTCTTGAAATCACCTTGAGGCCAGAATAAGCAAATTTTTTTATATACAAAAGAATGTAACTTTAATTTTAAAAATCACTGGCAAAGAAAGACTCTATTTCTGGGTCTTTTTCTCCTTTCTCCTCACTCTATTTTCACTAAGAGTTAAGCCATTTATTTCAAGTTGAATTTCCAACTTAACAAAATAACAACAAATATTCCACCGAACTAAACAAAGGTCTGAGGGAGTCATAGCTTAAATCAGTGTTACTACAGAAGCAAGCATGTTGAGGAGTGCCATCACCACTCTTTCTAAAAGAGTAGTATTTTTAAAAGAAAAATAAGAAAAAGCTCTACAGGAAGTTGTGTTCCACCAAAGCAAGAGAATAAACCAAAAAAGAGAAAATCTTAAGGTTCTGACAGACTTTTAATTCTGTTTAGATAGATAAACTAAATCAGGAGATGAGTAAAGGGAATCTCTAAGATAAATAAAAAGTGATATTAATGGTGCAGTTAACATTTACTGTAGATGAAATTAGAATGAAAATTTTCAGAATGGAAGTTTCCAAAAATAAAACATTGAATGGGGGAGATTTCTTTCTGGTGAAAGTTTTCTGACTATTGGCAGTGTATGGACAATTAGCAATACGTATAGGGACCCCATGGACGGTAACCTACCAGGCTCCGTGGTCCATGGGATTTTCCAGGCAAGAATACTGGAGTGGGCTGCCATTTCCTTCTCCAGGGGATCTTCCCAACCCAGGGATTGAACCCGGGTCTCCAGCATTGCAGACAGACGCTTTACCATCTGAGCCACTAGGGAAGGCCCTTATAGGAAAAAACTCAGAGAAGGCAATGGCACCCCACTCCAGTACTCTTGCCTGGAAAATCCCATGGATGGGGGAGCCTGGTAGGCTGCAGTCCATGGGGTCGCTAAGAGTTGGACATGACTGAACGACTTCACTTTCACTTTTCACTTTCATGCATTGAAGAAGGAAATGGCAACCCACTCCAGTGTTCTTGCCTGGAGAATCCCAGGGACAGCGGAGCCTGGTGGGCTGTAGTCTATGGGGTTGCACAGAGTCGGACATGATTGAAGTGACTTAGCAATAGCAATAGGGAAAAACTAAATAAGTGAAAATGAACAGATATATGGGACGCCAGGTGGCCTGGGCAGGAATTTCCAATCATGGGAAAGTAATAAGGCTGGTAAATCCTATGTTCCCCCAAATAACTATGCTGCTTAGTTGCGTCTGACTTTGTGTGACCCTACGGACTGCAGCCTGCCATGCTCTGCCCATGGGATTCTCTAGGCAGGAGTATTAGAGTGGGTTGCCATGCCCTTCTCCAAGGAATTTTCCTGACCCAGGGTCGAACCCAGGTCTTACTGCTGAGCCACCAGGGAAGCCATCAAAATAACTGTAAAACTCAATTTTTTTCCCAAAGAAATTTGAGGGTTCTGAAAATCACAGGCAAAAAACAAATTGAGAAGTATTTATTATTAGAAAAAATGGTTGAATTTCAGGTAAGAGCAACGGAAATCTGTTCCATTCTTGCCTGGAACTATTCCCATCTGGTCCTAGAGTTCATTTGCCATGGTGTTTGTACCAGGTTGACTTCCCTGGTGGCTCAGATGGGAAAGCATCTGCCTGAAATGTGGGAGACCCAGGTTCAATCCCTGGGTGGGGAAGATCCTCTAGAGAAGGAAATGGCAGCCCACTCCAATACTCTTGCCTGGAAAATCCCATGGATGGAGGAGCATGATAGGCTACAGTCCATGGGTCACAAAGAGTTGGACATGACTGAGTGACTTCACTTTGCTTCACTTTGTACCAGGTTAGGCAAGCCATCAAAGCAGAAGCTTTCCTGCCAAAGGGCTGACTTGATTTGGAGGGAAGGGCACAGTAAAGTTATGCCAGTGACAGTAGTAGCCTGGATAGGAAGAAAATAGTCTAGGCTACAACCTTGTAATCAAAGCCTGAGGTTGTGATCCGGTTGGAGTGAGTGGCAGACTTACAAACTAACCAGAAATTTAGCAGTGGAGTCCAAAAAAATCAGACAGCTCTGGAAGAGCTAACAAAGGTCCTCAGACATCACTGGCTGACCAAGAGGGCACGATTTATACAGAGAATACTTGAAAGAGCATGACCAAGTGTAAAGGTAACATCAAAGATGCCAAATGCCTGAAATCTGGATTTACTCCTAACCCACAAACAGATCACTGAGCAGGATGTCAGCCAGACTGACTCTAGGTGTTTGAATGAAATAACAGGCCACTCATTAGCTCACCACTAAGCCATACATACTATATTGACTCCTGATCTAGTTTAACCAACATAAAGAAAGATGACACAAATTAAAAGAATTGTAAGGATACACTGTCAACAATATTATGTCAAAAAAATTAGAAAACTTAGATGAAGCAGAAAATTTCCTAGAAAGACACAAGCTACTGAAACAAACTAAAGAAGCTGTAGAAAATCTGAACAGAATGACAAGTAAAGAAATTGAGTTAGTAATTAAAAATCCTCAAAAAAGTCCAGGCCTAGATACCTTATCTAGTGAACTCTGTTAAATATTTAAATTCTAATTTAAAAAAACAACAAAAACATATGCAACAAGCAGCAAAAGTTTACTGTATAGCCCAGGGAACTATAGCCAATATCTTGCACTAACCTATAATGGAAAATAATCTGAAAAATAATATATGTATATATATATATATATTGAATTACCTTGCTGTGCACCTGAAACATTGTAAGTCAACTACACTTCAATAAAATACCTGCTAAAAACAAATAGATAAAAGCTCAAAAAAAGAAATAATATGAACAGCTTACAAATTTTGCCAAAAAATAGATATTCAGAAGATAGNATATATATATATATATTGAATTACCTTGCTGTGCACCTGAAACATTGTAAGTCAACTACACTTCAATAAAATACCTGCTAAAAACAAATAGATAAAAGCTCAAAAAAAGAAATAATATGAACAGCTTACAAATTTTGCCAAAAAATAGATATTCAGAAGATAGAGGAAAAGGGGATACTTTCCAATGCTATGAGGCTAGCATTATCCTGATACCAAAGCCATATAAAGATATCTCAAGAGAAAGAAAAAAAAAACCTATAGATCAATATTTAATGTGAATATAGATGAAAAATTCTCAAATGCCCTCCCCTCAAAAACCTAACAAATGAAATCCAACAGCATATAAAAAAGGTATACCATGACTAACAGATCTACTTATCACAGAAGTACAAGGTTGTTTTAACATCTGAAAATAAATCAATGTACCATACCATATTGGGGTTCCCCAGTGGCTCAGTGGTAAAGAATTTGCCTGCAAGGCAGAAACTGCTGGTTTGATTCCTGAACTGGGAAGATCCTCTGGAGGTGGGGATGGCAACCCACTCCTGTATTCTTGCTTCGAAATTCCCATGGACAGAGGAGCCTGGAGAGCTATAGTCCATAGTGTCGCAAAGAGTCAGATATGACTGAAGTGACTTAGCATGCATGCACCATACCATATTAACAAAAAAGGGGGATTAAAAACTACATGATCATTTCAAGAAAAACAGAAAAAAAGTTTTGAAAAATATTCAGCTCCCGTGAATGATAAAAAAAAAACTCTCAAGTTGGCAATAGCAGGGAAGTTTCTCCATGTGAAAAAGGGAACGTACAAAAATCCACCGCTAATATTATGCTAAATGGCTTTGTCTTTAAGATTAAGAGTAAGGCAAAGACATCCACTCTCACCAGTTATACTCACCATTGTACTGGAGACTCTAGCCGGTACAATAAAAGACAAAGAAATTAAAAGCATATAAAAAGCAAAAGGAAGAAGTAAAACTATGTTTTCTGAAGACAACATGATCCTGAATGTAGAAACTCCTAAGAAATATTAAAATAAAATATTAGGACTAATAGATGAGTTAAAGATCACAGTATTCAAGATAAATATGCCAAAATAATTTTTTTTTGTGTGTTCTGTCAATGAAGAATTGGAACATGGAAGTCCATTTCTGAGAGCATCAAGAAGAAAAAAATATTTAAAGTCAATGTAACAAAAGGAAAGTCTTATTTACAGAAACCTCCAAGGGACTGCTGAGAAATGATAATTGAAATAAATGGAGAGACATTTTATCTTCTAGACTATAAGCCTCAATATTGGTAAGATGGTAATTCTTAGATTCAAACAAATCTCTATCAAAATCCCAGGAGACTTTATTTTTTTGTAGAAACTGACAAAATGGTTATAAAATTTTATGGAAACACAAAGTAACCAATGAAATTTTAAAAACGAAGAACAAATTTGAAGAATTTAGAATATCTGATTATAAAACTCATTATAAACCTATGGTAATCAACACAGTGGAGTATTGGGTAAGGATAAAAAAATGAATCAACAAAATAGGAATAAACTCTTAAATTTATAATTAGTTGATTTTCAACAAAGGTGCCAAATTTGTTTAACGGAGGAAAGGAGATTCTTTGCAATCATTTGTTGCAAACTAGATATTATTGACAACTAGATATTCACACATTTCAAAAAAGAAACTTAGACCCTTCTACATTTAAATGTAGGAACTGAACCTCTAAAACATCTTTAAGAAAACACA